>VMOF01000388.1:13598809-13608362 GCA_011764245.1 Trialeurodes vaporariorum
GACAATGCTGGAACATGTATCACTTGGTAGTCAAGAGTTACCCCTCTGTTCAAATTTACTACTAACCAACTTTTGAATGCATGCATCCCGTGAGACTCGAGCGTCCTTTGGGTCGCGTCGTACTCGTGCCGCGCCATTAATGAGACGATGCACATCAAGAAGTCAAAAGTTCCCGCCAACCGTCGATGAAAGTTTATGAACTTTAAGACGACTCACCTTATTCTTATACGAGCCGTTTGGATTTTGACCGCATTTACTGATTTTGAGTGTAAATAATTGCACTGAAAAACAAGTTGGAACTTGCAACACTGGAACAGTGTTAGCAAAGAGAGCATGAGTGTCGGCCGTAAATCATTGTAAGTGTGGAGTTCCATATTGATTGTACAAAACTGCGACAAAGTCAATCGCAACGCTGCATTTGTGTTTGTATAACAGTGATCGCTGTAAAAATAACTTGATAGGTCAAAGTGGGAATGAAAATTTACTTATAGCGTGTTGAAACAGTTGTTCACGAGGCGAGGTGAATACTGTGGTTTTGAAAACCGATTTCGATAGTGATAGTTCCTTTAAAATCGGATGACGCAATACCAATCCTAGCAAGCCGCAAAGTCTAATTTAGTTATTTGGGACTTTTTTAGATTTCTCTCGCTTGAACCAAAGTCATCACGATGGAAATTCTTCGTCTTTATGGTTTCAGCTCTTTTTGTCTCAGATTAAAAAATGAATGTTAATATTGGTCAAATGTCATCCGACACTCATCAAGGCCCTTAAGGAACGTAATATGAACTTGAAAAAGGCTCATTCGATTTTTAAGGGAGCTTAAACGGTCCATGAGAGACAAAATTCGCGGATACAGAGTATCCACAGCTTATTTCAATGTTCGATCTGACAAGACCGTGCGCCTTTGAAAAATCGATATCTCGATAGTGAATCGATGTATTGCAATTCGGTTTGCACCGGTCGAAAGCGCTTGCTTGTGACTGACAACCTCGAAAATTTCAGATCCATCCGAGTTTTTTTAAATGACCTTACAGGACCTCTCGCGGCCGCAGTTAGACATTTCTTGTCAGAGTTACGCTGAAACGGGGAGTAGTTCCCCCCCTAAGATGATATTTTTTGGCTCGAAACTGCATTGGGCCCTCTCGGGACATCATTGGGACCCGAAAAAAAGCGGAACCGATATAATATGGCACACGACTGGTTCGTGAGAGACGAAATTCGCCTTTTTCCAGCCTCCAGCGCCCCTCTAAGGTCGATCTGACAAGACCGCGCGCCTTTGAAAAATCGATATCTCGAGAACGAATCGATGGATTGCGCACTGCGGTTTGGATTGGGCGGTAGCTTCAGCTTTTAGATAATTCTTGACAAAAATTCAGATCCATCCAAGTTTTTAAACGGATCTTATGGGACCTCCCGCGGCCGCAGTTAGACATTGTACGTGAGACTTACGCTGGAGTTGGGGCCACGCCCCCCCCCCCCCCCCCGATATAGACTTTATCGGTCCGACATTTGTCAGGGCCCTTAATGAACTTCATGTGAACTCAAAAAACTCACATATGACTTCTCACGGCGCATGCTAGGTCCATGAGAGTCGAAATTCGCGGATTTTAGAGAATCTTAGATTTCTGACCCTATACCGCGCCCCTTTGAAAAATCGATATCTCGAGAGTAAATCGATGTATCGCAATCCGGTTTGGACCGATCAAAAGAGTAAGCTCACCGGTACTCGCCGTTAAAATTTTGGATCCATCTGATTTCATTTTGAGACCTTACTTGAGTTACTTGGACCCCAGTTGGAATTATTTTTTCGGAGTTACGCTGGCAAGGGGGTCGCTCCCTCTCTTGGAAAACTGTGGAGGGGGCCCTTTGCTGGGGCATACATTCTATTTTTCACCTTTTTTTTTTTTTTTTTTTTTTTTTTTTTAAATTTTATATTTGTGTCTAATCTAAGTTGGGGGAGGAGGAGGAGAGTACCTGCAAGTCAACCGGCAATTTACTTTTGATAGTGGCTGCGGGTCGAGGGTGCGGATTGCGAACTTTTAACTTGTTGTGGGGTTTACAGGGTGGCCGTGTCTAAACTTATGAGAAAAGAAGGCAACCACAGACCGGAAGAACGTTCAATTTCTGGTTCAGAGACTATGGACAAAGACATGGGCACCCGCAAAACAATTGCCCGGAGGGGCAACTTTTTGAATGGCAATGGAAGGTCTAGGGGACACCACCTAGAGACGGGCAAGTCTAGAGAACCCCCCCCCCCCCCACTTCCGCCCAAAATAGAAAATAAATCAATTATCCTTCCAAATTGTAGAAATTGTAAGTGATTGTAGCATGTAGTTGTATCAAAAGTAATTCTATTTTTGACGTGTTTGATATTATGAATAAAGTGACAGCATCAGATGATAGAAATAGTAAAAAGCCAAGTACAACTATTCCTTCTTTATTTTCATTGTCCTGATGAATTCTAAGAGTTAACCTATTTAAATTAACAAAACCAAACTCTTGCCTATACATTCTCTAATCATGTAATTATCGACCAGAGGATTCTGAATTTTCAAGGAAGTTCGCAAAATTCTCGTTGCCAACGGTAGTTGCCAATGTAGACTCGTTCATACTAGTAGATTTTAAAACTTCTTTCGGCGAGGGAGATGACGGGTGGGAAGGATGATGTCGTCTGAATCAGGAGGGGGTGGGGTAAAAATCAGGGGGAGGTCTAGATCTGGGGGGAGAGGAATCCTGAAACTGGGGGGCGAGCTGTATAGTGGCAAGGGGTGGTTGGGCACCACTGCTTAGGGGGGGGGGGGCTACTTCCCGCCCTGCCCCCCCTAAATTACGCCCCTAATTAAAATTGTAAAGTAAACTAAGAATAAAGTTTGTTAACTCTTATTCCTTTCGTTATTATTTGATCTTCGAATGTTCCGATTCTTTTTTATTGTAAAGTTTTGATTTTTCTGAATTAGGGGGGGGGGCGCCGCGCCGCCCCTCGGGGAGTGCCCATTGACAGATAAGGGAGAAAGGTAAGTGTGGGAAAGCGCACGGGAATCCGGCGTAGTGTGCCGCAAAAATTACTACCAATGGCGGATCCAGAAAATTCTTTTAGGGGGGGGGGCTTCACGCCTATGAATTTTCAAATTTGCAGGGAGGAATTTATGGGATTTTTTCTGTTGAAAAAAGGCAAAGGCTACCGTGAGTTGGGGGGGGGCGTGCCTTTCCCGAATCCGCCGCTGATTACCATGTAACACTGGGCCACGATGACCGATGTCGCATAAAACCAGGTAGAAGACCCGTGGCGGGCGTGGCATCCGTGATGGCTGTGAAATTGGGATGAAGTAGATGGACACACATCATTCATGCAATCTGCACAACGCGGCAAGCAACTGTTGTAGGCGTAGGTGCAGTAGTTCGTGAGGAGGGCAAAGGGGACGGGAGGTCGTCGCAAAACCATGGACGAAGATATAACTAAGGACTGCCGACTGTTGTTAGTCCTGTTTTGCTCTCGACCCCAGCGCTCCAAGCAGCGGTCAGCTGAACTACTCTTTCAAGTGAGCGATCCTGGCGATGTGTCCATGCTCACATGCTGTGCTACTGCTAAAACCGTTGTTGGAGTTGGTCTGTTATGGCATGGCTGTCAACTGTTGTCGGCGACCCAAGAGGATCAGATAACTCAGTATCTCAATGGAAGATCGAAAGCAAGGGAAATTCAGAATCAACTTTGGACAAGGTAACAGAAATCATCAGCAAATTAAAAGAGTCGCCTGATCTCTACTAATAAAACAAATGTCTATGTACTCTTTCTTGTTTGATTCCGTTTTGAGGTTAACTGTGATGTATAGTATTTCAGTCCTTGATTAATCATTTTCGACAATTCAGGAAACTTTCAAGAAATACTCCAGACGTTTGCTTTTTAGCGGATTTTGCTTCCTTTTAATTCGCTGATCATTTGTTCCCTTCGTTCAATCGTGATTCAAATTACCTACACGGTATACATTTGCGGGAAGGCATGGGAGAAAGGGAGCCGGAGCGGCCACCGCTGCAGCGGTTCGCTTTTAGTTGACCCTTACTGCTGCTTGGAGCGCTGCGGTCGCGCTCGAAAACCCGCTAACAGGTTTTAACACGGGCGGAGATAGGAAGTCGGCAGTCCTTAGTTATATCTTCGTCCATGGCTCGGAATGGTCTTAAAATTTTCCTTAGGATTTAATCTAGAACGCAACGTTCTTACATTTTCGAAAAGTTAACTCCAGCTCTCGCAATTAACGATTAAAGGCGGAAAAAGCATGGTTTCTGGACCGCGGAACAGTGGCGTTATCTAGCGGATGAGAATCTCACTACAGGTCGCTGAGGATTCACCTTAAAACGCAACGCCGATCGCGTTCCCCAAACGAACTCTTTTAGCGGACCGAAACATCAACAATAACAGGATTGGAAATTTGAAATCATCTAAATGCATTTTAAATCGCAGAATACACGAAACATGGACACAATCCTCTGATATAAAACCCCAATATCTCATACAGAAAATTTCGTTGAAGTCTGATCCAAATTAGTAACGTAATTACATTCCCAAAAATGCTTAACCTCAATCTTGGCCAAAAACTCCCGCCACAAAGAAAAAGCGACAAAGTGGGAGGACACCGGATTGGCGGAATCGCATGGGTCAATCGGTCCTCGAGGACCCGTTCTCGATACTGAAACCAAGCGATCCCCCGAGCGGACCCCCGAACCATGCCGTTCCTATAAGAAAAGCATTATTGACCTTGTAGAAACGATTTCAATAGAGCATGACACTCATGCTCTAAAAAGTAAATAGTAAAAAAAGTACAGAACAAAATGATTTGCTAAATTAACCTATAATTTTGTTAAATTAACAACTCAAATGCTAAACAGAGACAATATATAATAGAGACCACGCACTAGCCGTGCGCGCGGTGGCTGACTTATTTTTCGGGACTCAACAGGAATTAACACAGGGAGCATGAGAGTGCACCATCCAACACGGTCCATACGTTGACTGATGCAATTTCGGTGCTTCTGGCTTCACTAGGCAAAAATCTCAACGATGTTTCTCATCAGTCAACGTATGGACCATGTTAGCGGTGTTCTGTTGAGACCCCGAAAAAAAAAGTTGCCACCGCGCGCAAACATGGGCAAGATAGATAGTGCGTGGTCTCTATTATATATTGTCTCTGATGCTAAATCAGCAATTCATTTCGTTAGTTTAACACCTAACTTTGCCCAACTAGCAAATCAAATAGTAAAAAATAACAATTTTTATGCTGGAATAACAAATTAGTAAGTAAAATCAGCCGTTTATTTTGCTGATTTAACAAGCTGAATTGTTAGATGAACTCATTGGGATAAGTTCTGTATGTTTTTAACTATTTAAAATTGCTAAATTGACAATGTCTATTTTGTTAAAAGAACACCATTATGTGGTTGATTTAACAACTATTTTTGTAAACTCAACAAATAAATTGTTAACTTAACAGAAAACCCTGGTTGATTTAGCAACTTTCAATTTTTGTTGAACCAGCAAATATTGAATTGTTGCTTTAACAATTGATTTTTTTCAGTGTGGTCACGGATGTAGTCTGAGACACCTTTCAGGTAAAGGAAACACTGCCGTAATTGAACGTGAATTAGAAGGGGGGGGGGACAATATCGTCGTTTGAGTCAGACCTTCAGTTAAGTCCTTTAGTGGAAACTCTTTATCGAGTGGTGGGTCTAGAAATCTTTCAAAGGGGGGGGCGGCAAAAAAGTCAAGGGGAATGGGGGACAGAACCTACTTTTTCAACAAAAATCTCAAAATCTCCTTGAAAACTTCTGAGATAGTGTAAAATGTTGGCTCAAGAGGGAGGGGGGCTTAACCCCCACTCCCCATTTCCCTTGAATCCGCCACTGCCTTCATCCTCCTCAGATCTGAAGGTTTTGGGTCATTTTGTATCCTTTTCCATTCGTAAGTTATCAACAAAAAACGGTTCCATTATCAAAGATTCATTTACAAGGTTCGATATCTCAAATATGAAAAACGCTATAATCGACCTTTGATTTGCGTCAAAATGCTCAGTTTTGTTAATCCTTTCGATTAATGTCCCCCCCCCTCTCACCCCCTGGAATTTATAGAACAATCAAAACTTCATGATAAAAAAATGAAAGGAACAAAAGAAAGATAAAATATTAATGAAAAGAGCAAAAATTGAAGATATTTATTATTAGTTTACTTAATACTTTTAACTCATACTTGTAATACAGGAATACTTATAGTAAGAGTTTTTCGTACCATCATTATTATTTGTCGTTTCTTTTTTAATTATTTCAAGTACTCATAATAATTATTTATTTAATTGGTTAATACATCTACAATAGCTTAAAAAGGTATCATTGTTTGGACGAAAAATTGATTCTGTTTTGGGGGGGGGGGGGTCCTCCAGCCATCACTGGGTAGTGTCCCAAAGACCTTCCATTGAAGTTCAACACCCCCTCTAACCACTCTTTGAGCATTATTCTGCGGGCGCCAATATGTAAATATGTATGATGGCTTTGATTAGAGCGTGCAGTGAGTCAACACAGCACTTGAGTCAACCTACGCCTACGTTCGGGGCTTCATAGCCGGAGAGCTACGGCCAAATCGAAAGTTATACGCCTCTACTGGCTGAAACATCCTATAATGTTTTCAGACTTAGAATTGTCCATTCAAGAACTGATTATAGATGTGTTTCTGCTTCCCTTTTTTTATGATTCGGATTTGTCCCCCCCCCCCCCCCCCCCCCCCAGGGTGATTCTTATTTTTCAAAAATGAGTATTTTTTGTGCGAACGGTCGATTTTTTGTTCTTTGTGGTCTAAAAAATTGACCCATAACAAGCATTTTGAAAAAAATTAACTCTAAGTGGCCCCTCATCGGCAAAAAAGGCGTAAGTACAAAATATGAAGTTTTGGGTGTTTTAATAGTCAAATATGGTGTAAAATGGCCACATTTGTCCCTAGAAGAACTGAAATTTTCATTATTTTTGGCTTATCTGCAGTCCTAATGCCACAAAAGTCCATTTTAAGATATGCGTAAAATGCTCTCGCCGCGCTTTAGTCCAGGCAATGGGTGATTATTGGAAGAACAAATTCTTATCAAAGGTTTTTTGGGCTTAATCGCTTCGTCTTGGTGTCAGTAATGACCAGCTAAAAGTCCCCATGCCTAGGTGCTGTGCTTAATTCAGGGGAGGGGGGGAAAGGGCCCCAAAATCGATTATTTCGATATATATCGAAAACGATGCAAGGTATCGAAAAAATCGATACATGATTTTGTCTCTGAGGTAATTTCCAACAAGGGAGGTCCTTTGTGTTTTTACGCTCTGACGATGTCTAAGCTCTCAAAAACACGATTTAAGTTTTGGGCGATTTTCAGGAAAATTGATACCCCGTGGCAACGCTCATTTAACGCAATGTTATTTTTAATGATTTCGATCGCCTTACCGTAGCATTTAGAGTGCTCTGATTTTTATAAAATTAGGTATCCGGGGGTTTTATAGGCCGCTGATTTCATTTTTTGAGTCCAAATTACCTTAAAACGTGATTCAGTTAAGCTTTTTGAGCTTTAATCACATAATACAGCTTTTTAGATCGATTTTTTCGATACCTTGCATCGTTTTCGATATATATCGAAATAATCGATTTTGGGGCCCTTTCCCCCCCCTCCCCTGAATTAAGCACAGCACCTAGGCATGGGGACTTTTAGCTGGTCATTACTGACACCAAGACGAAGCGATTAAGCCCAAAAAACCTTTGATAAGAATTTGTTCTTCCAATAATCACCCATTGCCTGGACTAAAGCGCGGCGAGAGCATTTTACGCATATCTTAAAATGGACTTTTGTGGCATTAGGACTGCAGATAAGCCAAAAATAATGAAAATTTCAGTTCTTCTAGGGACAAATGTGGCCATTTTACACCATATTTGACTATTAAAACACCCAAAACTTCATATTTGGTACTTACGCCCTTTTTGCCGATGAGGGGCCACTTAGAGTTAATTTTTTTCAAAATGCTTGTTATGGGTCAATTTTTAGACCACAAAGAACAAAAAATCGACCGTTCGCACAAAAAATACTCATTTTTGAAAAATACTCATTTTTGAAAAATAAGAATCACCCTACCCCCCCCCCCCCCCCCCCCCCCCTTCAGTTGTCAGGGTCTTCGGAAAATAATAATTATAAAATCGCTCCACAGAAAGGCAGCATGAAAATTTTGGGTCAAATGCCCTGGATCTGACTAAGGGCCTAAAACTCTTCGAGATCGCATAATTTATGAGGGGACACAAACATATCAGGAATGTTCGCAGTGTCTTTTTGAGTGTTAAACAAACACCCTCAGAAGTACAGAATAAAAAAATAAAAAAAAAGTGCTTCATCGCAAAAAAATGTTCAACCCATCTTCAGAGCAAAGTTAGGCAATCATGTAAAACACGCCAGACAACGAGCAATAATATGGCGATCAACAATATCATCAGAAACATTCGTATGAGCCAGTGCTTTTGAAAAGGTTTCATTAAATACTATGATCCCTGAAGTGCTAATACTCCGTCTATTTTTATTCACGTTTGACCCGATCATAGGCGGTTACAGGAATTTGTATCTCTCTCTCTCTCTCTCTCTCTCTCTCTCTCTCTCTCTCTCTCTCTCTCCTCCCTCCCCCCCCTCCCCCCCCCCCTCTCTCTCTCTCTCTCTCTCTCTCTCTCTCTCTCTCTCTCTCTCTCTCTCTCTCTCTCTCTCTCTCTCTCTATCCCCATCTTTCACACACACTTTCGCACTTAGACATCATCTCTTCCCCCCTCTCTTTCCCTATCTCGTTTTACCTCTCCAGGGAGATCAGGGCTAAAGTCACGTGATGACCGCTTTAGCTAGCCTTCTCTATCACATACGTTCGAATGGTCGAAAAAGAGAGAGAGAGAGAGAGAGAGAGAGAGAGAGAGAGGAGAGAGAGAGAGAGGAGAGAGAGAGAGAGAGAGAGGAGAGAGAGAGAGAGAGAGAGAGAGAGAGAACCAAATTCCTGTATCCGCCCGCATGGATCCGTTATACACGTCGCAACCAAACCTATGTTTAAAAGTTCCCCGCAACATAACTCCTTCCCACATCCCCCCTCTCCCACTCTCTAAAAACACATTTACATTCGCAAGTGCATAGCGAGGGACCGGAGAGGGGGTAAAAAAAAAAAAAAAAAAAAAAAAAAAAAACACAGGCGGAACCAATAAAAAGAGGGGGGACTCAGAATGACGATTCAAGTAGGAATCGAAGTAGGTTTGCGAGTTTTGTAATTTAAAAAGTTCCCTAAAATGGAACTGCGAATCGATAAACGGTGGAGGGGATGAGGGCTGAGGGGACTGAGCCACTCATGACTGCGTTTGCCGTCCGATGTAATGTTTCAAACGGTCGTAACTTGCGTTCGGCAGTGAAGGGGAGGGGGGAGAGAGTCGAACGTGTGAGGGGGGTAGTATACCCGACGAAGGGCGTTAGTTTATCGGCAGGGTGGATTCGACGGGGCTCGGAAAAGGGATGAGAAGGGGGCTTGGGGG
>VMOF01000388.1:13608862-13636298 GCA_011764245.1 Trialeurodes vaporariorum
AGGGGGGGAGAGTCGAAGGGAGAGTGACTGAAAAGAGTGTTAAGAGGGTGGGGGGAGGAGGGGGAAGAGGGTAAGGGGGACGAACGAATGCTCTCATGCAAATAACCGACCGGAAAACGAAACTTTAGAAGCGACTAATGTCGCGCGAGTTATGCTACAGACCGAAGACGTGTTTCATTTAAGTTTATTTCGCTCGGGCCGCGACCAGGACTCGGGGGCTGCAGCCGAGTGCTTTTAAATTTGCACACCGACCGCCAACCCCCCCCCCCCCCCCCCCCCCCCCTTCCACATACCCGAGACAAGACGCGCGGCGCGGCGGGGGCGATAGTGTCGTGTCGCGTCTAGTGAGACAGAACGCGCGTGCTTGAAAGCTTGTGAGTGGAGATCCGGAGCGTCTCGCTGCGCTTTACGGTCACGCGCGTGCCGCGACGACGGCGTATAGGGTTGCGCATGTAGTATAGTGTTGTCGTAGGTCATAGTTGCCGTGTTGCCGGAAAATCCACCATCCTGACACGCCTTACATGATGAAGACAAGAGAGGTGACACATTGAATCGAATGGGGCAGTTGCAAGGGTCTGAAATGCTGCGTGTCTTTTTTTATAAAGAAAATGAATGTCCTTGATGAGCTGAGAACAAAGATGCCTTTGGTTTCTCATTAAGTCCCATTGTTCCGGAGATGAGAATTTGGACAAAAATACATTGTTTTAAATGGGAATGGGGCTCTTGTAAACTTTTGCTAAGAGCAAATGAATAGTCCAATCTCATGTAAAAACCAGAGAAAATCACGAAAACCACAATAGAAAGTCTAAAATTCAGTAATAAACTCACATAACTGCTACAACGGCAAGTTTGTAATGGCGGTTCAACGCAGGTATCATGGGAGGTTTCCTGTCTATTATTTCACTTTCTCTATACGGAAACACAGAGATATATCTCAATTTAGATAGGAATCTCCCATGACACACACCTGCGTCTCTCCGCCATTAAGCCCGATTTTGAGAGTGATTTTCGTGATTTTTTAGTGTGTACTCATCGTCATTTTTACAGGCTTTTATGCAAGAATCAACTCTTCAATCTCCTGTAGTAAAAGTTTGCAAGAGTCCCATTTTATTACATTATTGCCAATGGTGAGTGATGAATATTTGCAAGTATGATTGTTTATGTATCACAGATATTTGCCGGAACAAGGGCACATAAAACAGCAGGTGTGTTCTTTCCTTAAAATAAGCATATATAAACGGAATGGAGATTTAAAAAAAAAAAAAAAAAAATCGTCTGCCTCTCTCTCTCTCATCCCATTTATACGCGTGCGTTGGAAACAGACAGAGATAGGGGGTTTAAAGTTCTATCGTCTGCTATCTTTTGGTAACATGTATTCAAATAGACAGAGAGAAAGTTAGACGTATTCCTGTATCCGCCAATGAGCAAGGCAGTGGCGCGCATAGCGTGCAATTTGGAAACGTTGGATGTGCCCATTTAAATCCATGTAAAAGGTCGAATGCGGAGGTGTTTGCCGAACACCCGGTAGTTCGATCTTTTTCATGGGCTCAAATGGATAAACTGCAACGCTGCCAAATTGCAGGCTTCGCCACTGGATGCCATAGTCAGCTTGAGTTGCTACTCCGAACATTGGCGGATGCAGGCAATGGCCCAATGGGTTTGTTGCAAACTTTTGCTACAACGATAAAGGGTGTTTCATCGTACGTAAAACCGCCCAAAAAGTCCATTGGTGGCATAAAAAAGTCATAAAATGCGATAATAAACTCACAAGAGACGTTTAATGAAATCCAAGATGGCGGTAAAATATCGAGCAATCTTTATGCATGCACCTTTAACATCCAATGTGATTGCCAACGTTGACAACCTCACAGCTTCAGAGGTCTTGTGTTTATTTACGTTGTGATTGGTGTGATCGATAGAGGTTGGCTATCCTTGGATGTTCGTGGTGCACGCATACAGGCTGCTCGATATTTCACCGTCATCTTGGATTTCAGTAAACGTCTCTTGTGAGTTTATTATCGCATTTCATGACTTTCTGATGCCACCAATAGACTTTTAACGCGATTTTACATAAGATTGAACACTCTACAGCGCTGTAGCAAAAAATTGCAACAGACCCATTGTCTTTCTCTCTCTCCTCCCATTTGAACTTATGTGTTGGAAAAGGATAGGAGAGGGGGAAATCACGTGACTTTGGCTCCCTCTTCTGTCCTTTTTTAACGCACGTGTTCAAATTGGAGGAGAGAGTGAAAGACTCATTCTTCCTGCATCCGCCCAAGACTCCGAAACACGGAATGAACGATTCGTGGAACGGACTCGGGACTTATTAGAAATTACATGCTCTATTAAATCTAATTATGAAACTCGAGCTCCAACTCAACTAACAGTTTGAGTTAATGACCGCAAAATGTTCACTATAGTTAATAATTTTGTTCAATATATTTGTTCCAGGTAAGACTTACAATCAGCTCACTCGTTCAATAGATACGCTTGCATCTCGACGTGTTTAAATTGCGTAAGTTTGCATTGAAGCCAAGTTGATTTTTACTCGCTTATTCAAGTACTGGGTCACACTGAAAAAAAAAAAAAAAAAAAAAAAAAAAAAAAAAAAAAAAAAAAAAAAAATCGCTGAATTAGTGAAAAGTGTGGACATCACTTAAAAACTATTACTTTAACTCTTTAAAATAGTGAAAAAATAGTTGAATTAACACTGCACGGAGTTAATTTTACTAATTTAAATAGTCAAACTAACAGTTTTTAAGTGGTGTCCATACTTTTAAGAAGAAATTAGTCAAATTTAGCTTATTTTTACTTTCTCACTCTAATGAAATTAGAAAAATTGAGAAAGTATTGCAATGGCGCAGAGATTTTTGATGCATTTTGTTTCGATACTTGGCCCGCTGCGACTAAGTCAATCATCATAATTATAAAATATTTGGCTCTTATCATGCCTAATACTATCCTAAAGAACATCCATCCATGATATTTCAATATTTCTTAACCATATGTGGTAGGGAGGAGGAAATGCACAAGATTCCTGTGGCGTCTGCCTGTCTGTCTGTCTGTCTGTAGTCATGAACGTGAAACCCAGCATAACTTTTGAACTACTGATCCATATGTATCCAAATTTTGCATCGATGTTGCTTTTAACATTCCCCAGAGGGACTTTTTTTTACCTTTTTTAAAATTTTAATTTTTAGGTTAGTTATGGATGAAAAATGGTTTCCATTCAAATCAATGGGAAATTGGGTCAAAAAAGAGAAAAATTTAAATATTCTGAAGGAGGATCTGGGGGTCTTCCCCAGAATACTAAAGGGGGGTCTGGGGGTCTCCCCCAGAATACATAAGAGGAGTCTGGGGGTCTCCCTCAGAATACGTAAGGGTGGTCTGGGGGCTGCCAGATAAAAATGGAGGGAGAAAGTGTTAATAGGGTGTTCCCTACAGTTTATTTTTTCAGTGCATCCAAAAAGTAAATTTTGCCACCTCATAACTCCGTAATTAAGAGCGATTGAAAAAATCCAAAGCTGTGATTTTGTTTGTAATATTCTCAGCTTTTCAAAAAGCTCAAGTATTTTAGAATCAGTTCTCTAGATCGCGAGAAAATCGACTTTTTGTGAGGGTGTCTCTTGTTGCCGCGCGCCTACCTCTGAACGCTTTCGCGCAGTCTAGTGTCGCACTTGAATGCTGGCAAATCCGCCTATTCACCACTGGACCACTTCAAACTGAACCTTCGAATTCTTTCAGGTGGTCGACTCCTTCCAAATGAATAAAGCGTCCTGTTGGTACTCCTTAACAAAATTTCCTTAAAGGAACTTCCAATCTTAAGGTGATTCTTCAGCGTTTAGTGTCGATCACTGCCACCAGAGCGCTATCGTCCGATTAATGTCAAATTACAGGCCAAAAGTAATTTACAAAGGCTGTCCAAAAAGTAATGCAACGATTGCGTTTTTGAGCGAACGGAAAAAGCTAGCGAATTTTAGTTCACGGATTCGTGTTGTCGGTGTAGATACCGATAAAATGAGACCTTGTTGAGCTCATTTGATCAAAAATTGACCGAGATACAGAGCTTTTCCCGAGGGATGTTGCGAAACCGCCTCCAGGATTTTGGGGTACTTTTTGCAAAGAAAAAAAAACGAGTGACGATTAAAACCACGTGTATTAGAAAATTGACAAAAAAGCTTATCATACCATGATGTTTACATTCAATTATTCTTCATCTGAAGACTCCAGACGCCTTTCTTCCTTCTCAAAGTATTTTCCTTCGTGTTTGATGCACAAGCGAAGCCGTTCTTCCCATTTTTCCAGCATGGTCTTTTGGAATTCCTCCGGAGCGAGAGTTTTGAGAATCCGTTGAACTTCAGTCTGAATTTCACCAATGGAGTCGCACCTCTTACCCCTTAAAGCTTTTTTCAGAGTAGGAAAAAGCCAATAATCGCAAGGTGCGTGGTCCGGGCTGTAGGGGGGGGGGGTGGGAGAGGGTGACAATTCCTTTTTTCGCCATGAAATCCTTCGTGAAAGCAGCCGTATGGGGGCGCGCGTTGTCTTGATGGAGAATCCAAGTTTCCTTTAGTTCAGGGCGCTTTTTCGCAATATGCTCACGAAGCGTACCTAAAACTTTGCAATAATAATTCTTATCAACAGTTTGTCCGTTTGGAACGAAATTTTGGTAAATCATTCCTTGCCAGTCAAAAAATGCGATGAGCAGCACCTTTGTTGCTGATTTTTCGTACTGCGAAAAGTACCCCAAAATCCTGGAGGCGGTTTCGCAACATCCCTCGGGAAAAGCTCTGTATCTCGGTAAATTTTTGATCAAATGAGCTCAACAAGGTCTCATTTTATCGGTATCTACACCGACAACACGAATCCGTGAACTAAAATTCGCTAGCTTTTTCCGTTCGCTCAAAAACGCAATCGTTGCATTACTTTTTGGACAGCCTTTGTATATTTAAGAAAACGGAAGGTCAGTTACTAGATAATCATCTGAAGAACGTATCTGCAAAATATCTCATCAATAACTTCAAAAATAACGCTAAAAGTCCCAAAAAAATTGGTACATCGCAAATCGATTCTTGTATCGAAATGCGATACTTCATTTTTTGGTACTTTCAGCCTTATTTTTGAAGTTATTGATGAGATATTTTGCAGAGACGTTCTTCAGATGATTATCTAGTATAACTGACGTTTCGTTATCTCAAATATAAATTATTTTCGGCTTGTAATTTTACGTAAATCGATCGGCAGCGCTCTGGTGGCAGAAATCGGATTTAACCCTGGTAAAAAAAAACCTCAGAGAACCTCAGAAAATCCTGAGGGCACCCTCAGGATTTCTGAGGGCCTCTGAGGTTTTCTGAGGGTACCCACAGAATCTTTGAGGGCGCCCACAGAATCGTTGAGGGCGCCCACAGAATCTTTGAGGGCGCCCACAGAATCTTTGAGGGCACCCACAGAGCACTTGAGGGCACCCACAGAGCACTTGAGGGCGACCACAGAGCGCTTGTGGGCGACCACAGAGCACCTTGAGGGTGACCACAAAGCGCTTGTGGGCGACCACAGAGCACCTTGAGGGCGACCACAGAGCGCCTTGAGGGTGAACGCAGAACGCTTGAGGGCGCCCACAGAGCATCCCGAATCTTTTGAGGGGCCCTTACAACTTTAGAAATTCTGATCAGAAATCTTCGAGGGTGAGTTTCAATCATTTAGAAGACGACCGGAACCAGTGGCGCCATTTGGGGGATGGCAGGGGGCAATTGCCCCCCCCCCAAGGATTTTCAATGTGGCCGAAAAATATAGTCAAAGATTTTTTTTGAAGATGCACGGCAAAAAAAAAAGGTCATCCAAATTTTTGGAGCCCCCCCCCCCCCCCAAAGGAAAATCTGAAATGGCGCCCCTGACCGGAATAACATTTTTACAGGACAACAAACTCGCACTAAGACTTTCGAATCTCAAATGTTTTAGAGGTTATTTTCAATATAGTAACTCGTGCATTTCGGCAACATTGTTTTTATTCCATGTAATATGATTCCATGAAAAACAATCGATTGCTTGCCATGTATTCAAGTAAAACATTTTTGCCACACATGGCACAAAGCCACCACTGGTTAAGTAATTAATAACAATAAAAAAAAAATAAAAAAAAAAATAATAAAAAAAAAAATCGATGGGTTTTTTCAATGTTTTTGCTTGAGCATGTTCTTTAGGGCCTATAGGTCAGAAAAAAATCCAAAAAATAATTTTTTCATCGGCTGGATCTATTTATGCACAAAGAGGGTTAAAAGTCCAAGATGAAACAAATTCCTGATTAAACCAATGCATTGAGCGAGAAATTCTCATATTTATTAGATATACATATTATTATTATTTTCCTTTTAAATCAATTAAAACCTATAGTTGTTAAAAATCTAATAAATATTTTTTGAGGTTAATGTTATTGCACTGAACAAGTAATTCATGTACTAAAGTCCGGGCCTTTACTCATTAGAAGGTTAAAACAAATTAAATTATCTACAACAAACGAAATTTTTCTAAGTCCCATTATAAAAATCTTAGCTGCAAAAAAAATATCTAGACCCTCAAAAAAGTCTGAGCGTAATTTGAAAATAAGGGCTCCAAGGGCATCCTCAGAAATCTTGAGGGAATGCTCTCAAAAGTTTCTGAGGGTGCCCTCAGAGAATCCTGAGGGCATCCTCAGGGAATTCTGAGGGCACCTGCAAGATTATTATATTGAGAAATTCTCGCCCATTTGTCATCGCGGGCAGTGTAGCCTAGTGGTAAAGTGCTGGACCACCAATCGGGAGGTTGTGGGTTCGAACCCCACCCCGGGCAAAGTTTCTGTTCAGACTACAACTTCTACGGCTTGACAAAAGGTGTAAAGTACATAGCCTTCGTGATAGGATCAAGAATTTCTACAGAAAACTCGACTAGGCATTCCTAGATTTAGTTTTTTAGTTACACAGAAGTACTTGATGGCCTTCCCTCAGGACCTCAGGACCTCAGAAGTCTGAGGGTAATTGGAACATGAGGTCCTGAGGGCACCCTCAGAAATTCCTGAGGGTGCCCACAGAAATTCCTGAGGGTGCCCTCAGGACCTCTTGTTCCAATTACCCTCAGACATCTCTGAGGTCCTGAGGTTTTTTTTTACCAGGGAAACGCTGAAGAATCACCTTATACGAGCTGTGTTATCGATTTACACTTGACTTCGCTGTCACTGTCCTCGGTGAGGATTCAACACTGAAAACCTTTCATCACGACACGACACGGCGAATTGGATAGGTAACTTATCGTACACGACGGATTCTTTTTGCCTATCCCAAGAATTGAAGGCTCTAAGTAGCGTCTTTAAATCAGAAAATTAGTGGATTCCATCATCTCCCACTCCACTCTGCATGGTGATAAACATATATTTAGGTGCGCCCACACTTTTGAAACTACAACCTCTACCTACGGTTTTTTTTTATTAAATATAAATTACTTTTGGCCTGTAATGGGTCCGTTGCACACTTCGGCTAGAGCATTTTAAAATATCAATTCATACGTAAAAAACCGTAAAAATGGCAGCATCTCAAAACACCAACATGCATTAATAAACTCACAACTTGCGAAAAACACTAGAAACTCTCCACCCCTGTTTCTTTCCACCACGTGCACGATATTTCGCGGGGCTAGCGCGGCATATTCATTCGTGTATTCAAATAATCATGGCCGACTGTCATCACAGCTGACGCAAGCAAATAAGCAGTAAACTGACGGCGTCTGTACGAATTCTTACGTCTCAACATCCTCAATTTCTCACTAAAGGCTGTGAAAGGTACGAAAACCGATATTTGTGTCGACAAATTATCAAACTGAAACAATAACACACATGCATGAGTTCCAAGTATAATGATTCAAACTTCAATCATCATCCTTGGAACTCTTGTGAGTTGTGTGTCATTGTTTCATTTTGATAATTTTTCGACACAGTAATTATCGGTTTCTGTATACCTTATACAACCTATTGTGACTATTGTGAGGAATTGAGGATATTGAGACGTAAGAACTCGAACAGAGGCCGTCACCGTCAGTGCTTACCAACTTTTTATTTAAATTAAAAATAATGAAAACAAGAAACCGAAGTGATGTAGGATATTGACTTTTATTGTATTGTTTTTACAATAAAAGTCAATATCCTACATCACTTCGGTTTCTTGTTTTCATTATTTTTAATTTACACAATGGTGATGTTCAATCTCAACAACTTTAAACTTTTTATTTGCTTATGAAGTCAGCTGTGATGACAGTCGGTCATGATTATTTGAATGTGCCGCGCTAATCCCGCGAAATATCAAGCACGTGGTGGAAAGAAGCAGGGGTGAATACTGAATAGTGTCTAGTGTTTGTCTCGATTTGTGAGTTTTTCAATGAATTTTTGTGTTTTCTAGTGCTGCCATTGTCATTTTTTTGGCTTTTTACAAACGCATTGATACTTTAAAAATGCTCTAGTCGAAGTGTGCAACAGACACATTTGACAGAACCCATTTGACCCATTTGATAGAACAGTGGTGCTCTGATGACAGAAATCGGTACTAGACGCTAAAAATTCACATTAATTTTTAAAGTAGAGCTGACTGACCAGAAACTGATTGCAATAAAGCCACTCGATTTAATTCATCTACCAAGCCACCAGCTTATTCATTATTGCTATAGTTCTTTTTGACGTCATCACCAGATGCGTCAATGGATGCGTGAATTTCCCTTCAAGGAAAAAAAAAGATAATTCACTTTACACCGACCAACCACTCAACGTATATTCAATTGATTGGAGAAGCTTGCCTGTTTTTGTCAAACGAATCATGATTGAATTAATTCACAAGACTTTGGCAGGCAGTGGCTATAGTTACGGCACAGCGTGACGTGGCGTGACGGTATAAATGTACATAATGTTGTTGAAATTTAGTAATTAAATTCCGAACCATGGAGATTAATTGCGCTCGCGAGATAGATCTTCCGATCTACTTTTCATCTGTCAGTTCTAATTATTTTTCTTAATCATGAATTAAGTAAGGGGAAAGGTTTGAGAGAGGAAAGAACGAGAGAGAGGGGAAGAGTAAGAAACAGAGGGAGAGAGAGAGAAAAGAGTCCGAGATGAACGTTCTAATGAAACTAATGATCCAAAAACAAGAATGTCGTTCGGGAGACGGGGAATTTTAATTCTTTCCTAGTGATTACTTTTCTCTGCTTTCAAGGAAAGGAAAATATTTGATTGGAACGAAAGACAAAAGCGCTAGAATAATAACCACCGCTTCGGAGGTAGAGGTAACTTTCCCTCCCCCCTCCCACTTTCCAGCAACCCCCTCCCAGCCCCCTCTTCCTCCTTTTTCCCGATCCAGAAACATGATTCCACTTTTAAAATTGAATTCGCACTGTTTTCCTTAACTTTGTTAGCCTCCCGTAAAACTTCTCGCAATAATATGCCCGAAGTGATTGCTGTTGCTGTTGGTAGTCGAGTAATTTAAAACAAATTTATAATAAACTCTTTTCTTTGTTCCTTGATACGACACCGTAATTAAATTTGTCAAGATAAGATTTAATCAAGTTTGCTCGTGAAATGAGGGGGGAGGGGCGTCTGTCTACTTGACGAACTAAATTAACGAGTTTTTCATTACCACAGGTATCCAAAAGTGGAAAATTTACCCACATTAGTATTATACCACTCTTTTATAATGATTGATACATGTAGATAACATTACACTGTGATACCTCGAGAGTAGGTCTCGAAATTCGGAACCATTCGGTTCCCGATCACCTTTTGATACGGTACCGTACATAACCGTACGTTGCTTGGCTCCGCCCACTTTTAGGTAACCGGAATAATAAAATTTCGGTCAACTACCGATTTTCGAAACCTGGTCACGTAAAACGTGACCTGGTTACGAAATAAAATTTGTTTAATGTCTCACGGAATTTTAGTCAAGGAACCTCCTGGAACATATTCATAAGGAAACTGCCACCATCAGAATATTGCTAGATCGCAAGACTTACTCCAGGAAGAAAACGTTAGAAACGAACCTTATAATCCACCAACAATAGCCACCATATATATATTTGCCTCTTAAAAGCGCGCGAATTTCAAAAATTCATTTTCTTGAAGAAGGTATATAGAATAATCTTGAGAGATTTTCTTGCGTTTTTCATATTTTTCACGCGATTTGCTGCTCCATTACACTACACAGCAAAAGTTTGAAACCATGCACCCACTTTTGCGCGTTTAATCTCAGCTTCGTTTTCTTCTCTACTTCACCATCGCACAATGGATAAGAAAACGGAATTTCTTGGACATAATTTTACGAGTAAAAATTAAGACTACGAACAGTAAAAAAGGTACCATATAAATTTGTAAAATCACTCATAAAAGAGCAAAATACATTTAAATATATATTCATTTACTCTGTGTCGTGAAGCTAACAGATGGTATTCTTCCATTCTTGCAGGCGCATTATGTATTCCAACCCAGGTCCATTCCCCCCTCCTTAAGCAATAAGCATGCTACATTTGAGTATCTGTATAGTCTAATATTTTTGTCACAGAGCTTATGTTGCTTCAAAGAACATCAATGCAACAACAAAAAATAAATAAATAAATAAATAAATAAATAAAAAATAAATAAATAAAATAAAAAAAAGTGATTTGAACGAAAGCTTAGGATTTTTTTTCTTGCCGATCACCTTTTTAAGGTCAAAAGAGGACATTTAAAACCAATTCGACACTTTTTCAAAATTTCCATTGAATGAGCTCAGAACGCGTCTTGAGGACGTTTCAAGCCCATTTCAGTTTTGCAGGGATAGTTTTGCAGGGATAGTTTTGCAGGGATAGTTTTGCAATAGGGTTGTTGCACCTTTTTGCTATAAGCGATTTAATAGGCGATTCTGGTGTAACATCCTCCAAAAGTAACGATGGCAGCACTAAAAACTTCCGAAATCCACTCCTAAACTCAATAAACGTTTTTATTTGCGAGAGTGTAATGGTGGCATAGAGCAGCAATAATGGGAGATTCCTATCTTAGTTTCATCACTCTCTCTATGCTGACAAGGATGATTCACAGAGTAATTAGTCATCAGAGATTGTGATCCACATCCGATGAATGGTACCGTGACACCTAGTGGCAACGGTATCCAATGAAATGCGTCCCTTATTGGTCACTTCTTGATGGAGTCACAGTAGAATGTTTGGTGGGAGTATCCCATTATTACTGCCCTAAAGCCACCATTACGCTCGCGCAAATAAAATCGTTTGTTAAATTTAGGAGTGGATTTTTGAAGTTTTTAGTGCTGCTATCGTTATTTTTGGAGGTTTTCACACCATATTCGACTCTAAAATCGCTTTTATCAAAAGTGTTCAACAGCCCCATTGAAAATATCAACACTAAAATGCATTTTAAAGTGAAAAACCAACGACATTTTTTTTGTCCGGAAAAATCCATCCACAAACCCACTGTGCGTAGTTGTCGCATCGTCAAGACTTGCGGATCTCTTGAAAAGCGACTCCAGAGATGAATAAGCGAATGTCCTCGTAACTTTGGAAACTTTCCATTGTTTCACCTTCAATTGTAAAAATTGAGAAGAGCTTCCGAGAAAGAGAGAGAGAGAGAGGGAAAGAGAGTAAAAAAAGGTGTCTCTTATTAGCTCTTGCACTTCAACTCTCTCTCAGTATACGTATGCACTTTAAAAACCGACCTCATTCACTTAAACGTTTTTAATATTCAAAAAGGAAAAGTTAAAACGGGCAGGAAACGTTTTGCCTTTCGCTCAGGAATGAAATCGAGTCAAGAATGAAGTTAATTGACCCGCAGGT
The DNA here is from genome assembly GCA_011764245.1 of Trialeurodes vaporariorum. Taxonomy (NCBI): domain Eukaryota; kingdom Metazoa; phylum Arthropoda; class Insecta; order Hemiptera; family Aleyrodidae; genus Trialeurodes; species Trialeurodes vaporariorum. The sequence goes on from VMOF01000388.1 coordinate 13,620,689, forward strand.
TTAATTGCTGACCTCTTTCCTTTCTCAGGCGAACGTCAGTGGTAGTAAAAGGAAGGGAGGAAGGGTGGGAGGGGTGGTAGGAGGGAGGGGAAAGAGGGAGGACTGGACAGGAAAAGTTAGAATTATATAGAACAGTTGAAGATTGCCTGGAAGTACCGCCGGGCAGGCCGCAGCCGATAGCATACACACGGAATTAAGGAGGGAGCCCCAGGGTCGGAAGGGGTGGGGAAGGGAGGTAGGGAGGGGGGGTGGGGTAAGGAGAGAGGGAGAGGGGAGAGGGAGAGCTGTCAAAGGCCTCCTATCCCATGCCATCAGCTCTTTGCATTTTACAAATGCGCGATTGAATTACTTGTTTCAAAAAAGACACATGTCAAATTTGCCAGCTATGCCGCGGGAACTCGCTATCTGAACTGTTGCACGGGAAAAAAAGATTGGTAGAATTAACCATCTGCATCGCTGATCTAGTGGAGTCTGCTATCAAGTATGGTAAATTTGACCATCATATGGTAAATGGAACGTACCTTGTGGTGAAATTTACCAACAGGTTATTTTAATCTACCACTAGGTACGTTGCATTTACCATATATAATTTTAATATTTACCATGATTTCAGAGCAGCCGTTTTGCGTTTAATTAATGCTATTTTTTCTATTCACTCTGATGATTCCACCGGTTGAGAAAAGATTACACAGTTCAGATCAGTGTATGACTGTAATACACGAAAAAACTCGCATCTATAATCTCTCCTTAATCGGTGGAAACTCCGTTAATTAATTAAAATGTCCGCAAGTTTTTAAAGTCATCGACGACTCCACCGGTTGAGAAAAGATTACAGATGAGAGTATTCTAGTTCATTACAGTAATACACTGAACTCAACTGTGTAACCTTTACTCAATCGATGAAACCATCGGTGAATTGAAAAATAGCATTAATTATACGCTAAACGGCAGCCCTGCATGATTTTTAGCACACGCCAAAATCAGCTTCACAGCTATTCTACCAGTCTTATTTTTCCGCGTGCTATCATTGCAGAGACCAAAGTAGTCCATGGAACTGAATTTCAAAGAAAGAACGAAATGACTTTATTAACTCCTTTCAAACCTAAAAATACTTCTTGTTCAGGATTGGAATTTTGGCGATCATATCTGATCCGGACAAAATGTTCTCTTATAAAACGATGTGCATTTCATATTTTCATTTCCTCCGTAAGATTCTATGTTATTTCAGATGTTATTTGAAATATTCAACAGGTAAAGAAAGATTAGAGCCAAATAGGCTGTTTTAACCCTTTAATGTCCAGATTAGTTTAAGAGAAACAAGTCACCTGTCTCTAGAGGGAAGGTAGTTAACTGTTCGTACTCGGTGGAATTGGAATTGCCTATTCGATGAATTGAAGGCGCCCGAACGAGACCTTATCTATTGTAGAGTTTTCAACTATATTTGCCTTTATCCGGAATGAAGACTAAAGCAATGTGATTTAAACAAGAGGAGAAAAACGAGTATACTCGGGCCTGGCCCATAAGGGGTTAAGTTTGTTTTCCTGTTTTGTAAGACAACCAACACATTTGTTACAAGATTTGTTGACGTTTTTAAAGCAATCCCTTCGGGATTTAAAATTGCATTTTTTGTTCCTCCCCCGAATTTCAGTTGTGTGGATTTTGTTCTCTACAATTAGATATACGATTGTTTTCAGTTTTTTTTTCTTTTTTTTCAGAAAATTAATTTGCTTCAGTTCCAATTATTCGCATAAAAATGATTATTGTAAAAAAAAAAAAAAAAAAAAAAAAAAAAAAAAAAAAAAAAAAAATAGATGGGGAAAAGTTGTTTTCGAAACAGACAGTTTTTTATGACTCATCATCGAATATACTAAACTTTCATATACTGGTCACAGTAGCAACTCCGTGGAATTTGATAACCACATTTTTTACCACATGAGCCTATGCAAAAGTATCGATTAACTAAGCGTTCAATGAACCTTCCGAGAATCGATTTTTTTATATTAGTTTAAAGGAGAGGATCCGTTGTTGTCAAATTTCACGAATAACAGCCACTGCACACTATGGTCTGAGATCGTCAAATATTAGCCAAAAGCCTAAAAGCAAATTTCGCATCAATTTATCATTTAAGACCAATTTTAATCACAGAAAACATTTTTAACACGAACTTTCAACGAAGTAGTGCCACCAAAAATTTTGAAATGCGCTTAACATGTAAAAAACGATGATTTTTGATGGTCCCCCCCCTGATTTTTGGCCAATTATTTTTGATCTCAGTCCATGATGTACTAATTAGTCATCAAATTTATATTAAAAAAAAAAAAAAAAAAAAAAAAAAAAAAAATATTCTTCCGAAAACCAATCAGTGGAGGTCTTTGCGTAGGATAACGTTTTCTTTCTTTCTTGTTTTTTTCACTGTTCTGTAAAAATGAAATTACAAATGTCTCATGGGTTGTTTCTGCAATTTAGTCGATTCAATTGGTGTAATTTGTGGATGAAAGGTCGGTAAATTGTCAGGCGTGTTCTTTATCTAGAAACGCTGACTCAACCCGGAAGCTTATTCTTAATGATGAGCACACCTAAGGTTAGCAGATCTTTTGCTCCGTCCGCATGCACATGGACATGCCACCACAATTACAACGGTGTGATGCAGAGAGTGCACGAGGGTGCATGACTCTTCCACGTCGCACAGTGCACTCACCAACTTCCATTGTTTTGGACATCGCAATTGAAAAAAATAAAAATAAACTGTACGGAATACCTACCCCAAGAGCATTTTCTTGCATCAAACTTAATCTGGGGGAAACCGGAAACCCCCAGACCACCTTATATCAGTGGCGGCTCGTCAAGTGTAGATAGTGTAGTGGCACTTACACCTACTTTTTCAATATTTTCTTTATTTTCTTTTTTCTTTTCAAATTTTCAAAGATAATGGTCGCTCTTGATTAAAAATGATTGGGATTTCGGAGAAATTAAAGGGGGAAAAGAGAAAAAGGAGTTGTAAAGAGCACCGAAGATACTGTCGCAAGAGAACTTTCGAGTCACGAAATAGTTAACACTATATAGCTTAAAATTAAATCTGAGGCAGGTCAAATTTTCGAAAAGTTTCCGCGGGAGGACCCCCAAACCCCCCTCCTACTGGGAGCGTCCTCCCGCAGACCCCCCACAACTACACCTAATTTTTCAGTCACGAGCCGCCACTGCCTAATATTTACAGGGGGAAACCCCAAGACCCCCCTTTAATATTCTGTAGCAGGACCCCCAGACCCCCCTTTATGAGGATATTTTTACGGTTGGCTGGTTGTAGATTGTTTTTGCAAATTTTAATCAAAATTTAAACAGCTATATTTAAAGTATTACAAGGTACAGGGCCCTAAGTATAATCAAGGACCGTTTTCAATGAGAAGACTTTGTGAAGGTCATAGTGGTCATGAGGATGAAGGTCCTAGTACATACGATCCGTTTAGTATTAACAAAATGCATTGGCTTCAGCTGAACTTATGGAGGAAGATTGTGAAAGATCCAGTCGACGATCAGATTTGAGTATGATTGTGGAATCGATGATGCTTTTAAATGGATCGTTCAATTCGATACCATGAAATTTATGTAGGTACCAATTGATTCGATCGTTCAGAATCAACACTCCCCCCTCCTCATCCATGGCTAAGCGTAGAACTCGGAAAAGATAGACTCCTTCCTTAAGATGATTCCAGGGTCGATGAGCTCCAACCGTAGACACCACGTCGCGCTGCTCAAAAAGTCTATACAGATTTTGGCTAAAATTGATGAATTTACGCTTAAAACGCAAATTTGAGGAATGTCAGCACCTGCAAACAAACTTCAGAAAGATACCCTGAAAGTTTCAAGCTGAAACACTCAAAGTAAAGCCGGAAATTATGAAAATCGAAAATTCCCATAAGCCTCAATGAGTGCGAGTGAGGCAGATAGACGTATTAGCACTCGCATTCACTTTCACTCACTAAGCTTATGGCGAAATGAATTTCATAATTTACGGCTTCAATTCTGAACCAATGTTGCTTGTTTTGGGCTCAAAAAATCCATAACATTTTTTTGCGGGTGCTGACGTTATTGATGGATTTTGCGTTTTATCTATGGTTCCAGTTTAAAACGCCTAAAACACGACTTTTTCAAAAAGCGACTATTGACGCGCTACCCATCAGATTGGAATTTGGAAAAGTTTCGCCTGGAATCACCTTAAGTGAGACATTTTTACGGTCCTAACCCCTATACGAAAACAAACCTCTCCAAGCGAGACAAAGTTTTCCTCGGAATCACTAAGGTTGTGAGTGAGACAGTTGCAGCAATGATCTCCATAAGTTAGAGAGAGATAATATTAAAGAGCGACGGAGCTGAAGCTTCCAGAATTACCTCTGTAAGTGAGACTATTGGAGCTTCTAGCTTCGTAAGTGAGACAACGGAACTGTGTTAGTCGGTAAAAAGGGAAAATTAATGCAACGTGCAATGTTAAAAGTTTTGTTACGAATCACACTCTGAGGCAAAAATGAACCTATATAACTGCAGCAAGTGCAGCAGCCATGCATTTCTGAACTAGGACGCCCATCCACCATGGTTTTTATCATAGTTTCGGTTGTTTAGCAAAAGGCAAGGACTCGGAAAATTGCGTTGATAATGAAAAATACTAATATTCGTGCACATATTTGTTCCAACTGTCAAGAGTTTCTTTGCTTCTTTCAAATAAAAAACCTTCAAATGGTAAGCTCGGATATTCCCTAAACACGCTGAGAGAAGAAACAACTCGTATCAATGTAAGAGGCCTTAGGAGCAGGGCTGCCGTTTTGCGTATAATCAATGCTATTTTTCTATTCACGGATGATTCCACCGATTGAGAAAAGATTACACAGTTCAGTTCAGTGCATGGCTATACTGCCGTGCTAAGGAAGAACGCCGTATCTCCACTGCACATGAAATCGAGTAAAACGCGTTCAAAGTTAAAGGCATGGCCCTCCCAACCGGTTCCGATATTGGCACGTTATTGTGCATAAATCGATTATATGTATCTTCACTTGATTTTTGATCATTGTAAAAGGGTGCCCAGTCAAATATTTTTGCTCCAAACAACAAAAGATCGAAGGAAGGATGGACATACGGCTTTTCCCCCGTCTGGCGGGGCATGCATTGTTGTGTAAAGGGTCGCCGAGGAAGAGCCCGATACACAGGTAGAACGCCGCATCTCCACTCCTAGTACAGTCAAACTAGCATTTGACCTCAAAAAAAATCGGAACCAAATTCGGACGACAGGGCGTTACTCTGCATCGTCAGGACAAGGGCTCCTCAAAATTCCCCATGAATCCGAGTTTTCCAAAGTCCCGAAAAACCGGAAAAACCCGGAAAATCCGGGTATTTTTCAAACGCTGATAACTTCGGTTCTAATGAAGATAAAGAGCACCGATTTTTTTCATTTTGTAGGAAATCTAATTTTCTATCTTTTCATTCTGTAGGTTTTTCATTCCCCAGCCGTTGCATTTCTTGGAATTTTCAAAAAACTAAAAGTTCATTTTTTTTTTTAATTTTGAAAGTGAAAAATGAAGATTTTTGAGCTAGAAAACCAAAAAAATTACCTCTTACCAAAGTTGTAGAGAATTAAAAGAGCTTTAAAATGGTATAATTGGAAGTGTTTTTTGATGATTTTTACGCGAGGTAGGCCTGGAAACAGTTTGCAAAACTGTGAGCGCAAAGCGTGTCGCAGCGCGAACGTAGCGCCCGAGCGCCGCGAAGTCCTGCGCAAGGCCCGTAACCATGTAAAGTGAGCAGCTAAGTATTATGTTTTAGTCCAGGCAAATTATTATCTGTCAAGGAAAAAATTAATAATGAAATTTTTTTTGCGGGAAGTTGTTGGAATTACCTTACTAAATAACATACTAAAAGTCCCAGTGTCACCGACCGCCGCTAACGCCGCCATCTTGAAAAAACGCGGGGAGGGGGGTACCCCTGGCCGGTTTTTCGCGAATTACGCGGAAACCGCTCATCCTACGTTAAAAATGAACTGGACTTAACTGAAAGAACACAAAATTTCCTATCGAATGAATGTATTGTGGTTTAGATTTATTGATTGGTTACTTTAGCATAGCGCGATTAATGAAAATTCGATTTTTGAGAATTTCTGAAAAAATGTCAAAATGCGTCGGTTTTTCGTAAATAACTTGAAAAATAATTGTTTTACGTTCAAATCGCACTCAGGTAAATTGAAAGATTGCTCAATTTACTATCGAATCAATGTATTAAATTTCACTTCAGTTCGATTTATCGTGAAAATATTGCGATATATCGAAAACATAGATTTCATTTTTTTTTCTCTGAGGACGGTTTGCAAATATTCTGCAAATAATATTGAGAAACGAAGTTTGTAAGCGATGAAAAGACATGTTAATACGTATAAAACTCGATTTTTTTTGTCAATTCGACTCTTCAATTCATACTTTTATCGCTTTTCCGTGGAAAGTCATTTTCAAAAAGTCCATCAAATCAGCTCTGTTTAACCTTTGTTATACAGGAAGTTAGAACGCACTTGCCTCTTCAGGAGGTTGCTGAAAGTTTTGACTTTGTAAAGTTGAATCATCAACAAGCAATCAACACGTGGAATTACAGCGGTTTAGAGCACCTAATAGTCAGAGATGACGAAGATACGACTAAACTGATTGAATGGTTTCGAAACCATCCGCCGTTTCCTGAAGCTGAGAAATTAACAGCTCTCTCTACAGCTATGTCTGCCAAATGTATACTATCAACTGCGTCAAAATGCCAAAGAAAGGCATTAATCAAAAAAGCTCATCAGGGGCTGGAAGCAATAAGCATTGATTTGTGTATCAAATCCACTCTCTGTGAATGTCCACCCCCCCCCCCCCCCCATAGCTCTAGCTGTAAAGTCGACCATCTCCAAAAATGTCACTGGATAATAAACCCTTGAAATATATAGACGAGTAGCATCCGATGTAGGAGGCAAGATTCTTAATTTCACTTTGATCCTGTCTTTGGCAACTACCTACGCGATTGAAGTTCTTGTAACGATAAGAATTTAAGGCATCTGTCCGATGAGTCTGCTCCGTAAAATATCGGAACTAAGTCCGCTCCTACGCGGCTGATATCTGCGTGCGAAGAGTCTTTTTCATAAAATTTGAAATCGATAGGGCCTATTTTTTTTCTTGTATTGAAAAATTTCGTGAAAGAAGTTTTATTATTTGGAGCGGAAGGCAGACGTCCTAAATCACATCCACTTGCTGCGTGGATGAATAAAAGATGGTCTTTGACATCTGCGACTGATTTTTGAAGATCTCTGGAGCTTAATAGTTTTTTGGTATTTTCCCCTTCCGAGCTTTATAAAGTAGGCATCCATATCCGCTGGTGCAAGTAAGTTAAGTAATTCCATTATACTGACACCTATATTTTCTCAAATAAATAGCTGTACGATCGTTTCTACCAATTTTAAAAGCCTCTTTCACGATCAGAGCATCGGCATCATCAATTTCTTGCATGGAACTAATTGAGTTTGTAAGTGCAGAGTTGCTGTGATAGCGCATCAACTGAAGGTTCCTTGACGAGATTAGATTACATAATGTAACGAATAAGCTCCATCGATCAAAAGTTTGCAATTTTCAGAGATTTGGTCGAACTCTTGAGAGGGTTTAAAAGCTGAATAGAGAGCAGATTTTACACCTTTTCCCATATCTCGCTTATCGAAAAGAGTTTAAGGGATCGGTGATAATTTGTACTTGAAATAATTTTTCATCTCGCAAGTTCTCCGTGGATAGTTTTAATAATTCTCTTCTTACTTGATTCTCTTACTTGCACCAGCGGATATGGATGCCTACTTTATAAAGCTCGGAAGGGGAAAATACCAAAAAACTATTAAGCTCCAGAGATCTTCAAAAATCAGTCGCAGATGTCAAAGACCATCTTTTATTCATCCACGCAGCAAGTGGATGTGATTTAGGACGTCTGCCTTCCGCTCCAAATAATAAAACTTCTTTCACGAAATTTTTCAATACAAGAAAAAACAAGCAGATAGTTCTGACACTACAGTGTCAGAGAAGGCGCACCTTGAGCAAATTTGGTCCTCATGAGTCAAATTCCATTTCCACCATCTCAAAAATAATGTGTCCAGCAAAAAACCGGGTCCGAACCTGGATGCGGCGAGTGGGTAGGGATTAGGACCACTACATACGATCTTATATGGGACAAACCCTTCGAATATTCCACCACCTCAGAAAAATTGTCCAGCAAAAGTGAGGGTCCGAACCTGTGTGCGGCGAGTGGGGGGGGGGGGTTTGTAGAACCCCTACAGACAATCTTAGAACAATCCCTTCGAATTTTCCAACATCTAAAAAAAATTGTCCAGCAAAAGTTAGGGTCCGAACCTGTGTGCGGCGAGTGGAGGAGGGGGGAGAACCATTACGGACAATCCCTTCGAATTTTCTAACAACTCAAAAAAATTGTCCAGCAAAAGTTTGGGTCCGAACCTGTGTGCGGCGAGTGGGGGGGGGTGTAGAACCACTACGGACAATCTTAGAACAATCCCTCCGAATTTTCCACCATCTCAAAAAAATTGTACAGCAAAAGTCCAAGTTCGAACCTGAAAGCGGCGAGTGGGGGTGGGGGGGTGGGGGGGGAACCACTACGGACAATCTCAAACCCCTTTTGCGTCGTGTGGGGGGGGCGGTGGGACCACTACGGACAATCATAGAACAAATCCTTCGAATTTCCCACTGCACATCACTAAACGCACGAAATAAACAATCAAATACTCATAAAACAATTTTGAACCCCCTTTAGTAAAAAGGTAGTTAACGATATAGTATGTCCCGCAAAATAGGGACATGAAAAAGTGATCGGTAGTAAGAAGAAATCGGACCACCAAGAATCGATTATTTTTCATGATGTGTTAGAGTAGAGAAAAACAATGTTGCCATATTCCATTAGCTGGCACCGTTCTTTGGTTGCCCGGTAAAAAATTTGAACGTGAAGTGTGATGCCAAGTAAAACAAAGGACGCCATGGCAAAACCAGAGACAATATATAATAGAGACCACGCACTATCTATCTTGCCCATGTTTGCGCGCGGTGGCAACTTTTTTTTTCGGGGTCTCAACAGAACACCGCTAACATGGTCCATACGTTGACTGATGAGAAACATCGTTGAGATTTTTGCCTAGTGAAGCCAGAAGCACCGAAATTGCATCAGTCAACGTATGGACCGTGTTGGATGGTGCACTCTCATGCTCCGTGTGTTAATTCCTGTTGAGTCCCGAAAAATAAGTCAGCCACCGCGCGCACGGCTAGTGCGTGGTCTCTATTATATATTGTCTCTGGGCAAAACGTAAGAAAAGATGAAGAAGTTACAGTGAGTCAAAAGACATCTCTCCTAAATGTCCCCATGACGTCCCACGACTGGTGACAAAGCATTTGATCCGCGCACAATGGCCGAAATACGTTAATCAAATCTCGAAATGATAAAAAATAAACTGTAGGGAATACCCTACGAACACTTTCTCACATCACTTTTATCTGAGGGAGACCCCCAGACCCCCCCCCCACCACTAAAGAATTCTGGAGGAGACCCCAAACCCCCCTAAAGAATTCTGGGGGAGCCCCCCAGACCCCCTTTAGAATACTAGGAGAGACCCCCAAACCCCCCTTTAAAATTCTGGGGGATACCTCCAGACCCCCCTTTAGAATTCTGGGGGAGATCCCCAAACCCCCCTCAAAGGACATTACCCAAAATCGGCCTTTTTACCCCTGAGAGCGAAATGTGAAATAATTTCAGGGGTGATAGAGGATTAAATCAGCGTTCCGAATCTGGCCTATTTTTTGATTTTGGACGAAGGGAAAGGGGGGGAGGGGGGTCCAAAGTTAGACCCTTCAAATGCCCATAACTTTTGAACGAATAAAGATATGAGAATGTACTTTGCGCAAAAAGATAGATCTTTTAAAGACCTTTCGATTGATGTGTAGGATATTTCCATCCAAGATGGCTGCCGACCAAATTTCCGAAAAAATGGTCGGCAGCCATCTTGGATTTTTTGATTTTGAAAAACTGATGCAAAATTTGAATTCAGCTTTAAAAAAATACCCGGGAATACCAAATTTCAAGTCATTTGGACGGGAAGAACAGATAATACCAACTTCTACCACCTGTAGTACGCCCCTCGGAGCGGCCTTTTTCGTGACAGCGCCAACTTTGAACCCTCATAACTCCGCTTCAAAGCATTTCCCCAACATGCGGTTTGAACCATTTTTTTAGCAAATCGCGTCTAATTTTATCCTGGAAATTATTTGTGATGATTCGTGCGTTGCCAAACTTCCACGATTAAAAAAACGGAAAACCCGATTTAAAAAAAAATCAGAAAAACTTCGATAAATCGATTAAAAATTAAAATAAGGCAAATATCCTACACATCAATCGAAAGGTCTTTAAAAGGTCTATCTTTTCGCGCAAAGTACATTCTCATATCTTTATTCGTTCAAAAGTTATGGGCATTTGAAGGGTCTAACTTTGGACCCCCCTCCCCCCCTTTCCCTTCGTCCAAAATCAAAAAATAGGCCAGATTCGGAACGCTGATTTAATCCTCTATCACCCCTGAAATTATTTCACATTTCGCTCTCAGGGGTAAAAAGGCCGATTTTGGGTAATGTCCTTTCAAATATTTTCACCTCCGGACATAATATTTCTGCCTTCAATCCGAAGAGTTTGCAATTTTGTAGAGAAGCTGTAGGAATAGTTGCCTATTTTGTTATTTGAAGGCTAATTGAGAGCCTTAATCTGATGTTGCTTATAACAGGGTTTAGAGTAGGTAATTCAAGATTCCAATAAGTTTTTATTCTTTGAGCTGCATTCATTATATTTGCTCTTTGTTCTATTTTTGGGAGTTTCTTTTTTCCCTTAGTTTTTATAGGAGGTCGAAATGTACTGATTCTTGCATTTCCTCCATTGAGTACTGTGTTTGGTTTCTTCTTTCAAACTGTGGATATTCGAAATAATTTTTTTTTGTTTAATAGATTAACCCCCCTCCAAAGATGTACTTAAGTCGTAGATTGTGCAAACAAAATTTCAACAAAATTCATTCAGCCATTTTTGATTGACTTTTCTTTATAAAATTAATTTTCCTTGAATATTCTATTTTTTGGTGTAATGAAACCTATATTGCTTTTAAACAGCTTTAGACTTAAAAGTTGAATATTGTAGTAATACATTGAAAAGAAATTTCTGCCTAGGCTGGTTGCAAACGTTTTGATGCAATTTTCATCGAACTTAATTGAGTCATACTTGAATTACTTATTGCAAATATTATGTTTGTCTTAATATTTGCTTACAATTAGTTTCAAAAGATTTTTGCTCGATCGTACCTATATTGCCCCTCGAAACGGTCGAAAGGGTTTTTTATGAGGACTGTACCAGAAAAATGTTTTAGTGCACACAGTGCAGTGTTTAGTGTATTTTTTTAACACATTATGTTTGTGAACATTTTTGTCAAAATCAATCCCATTAATGATTGACTCCAAGTTTAAAATTAATTCTTCACTTCCATTCTTTTTTTTTTTTGTCAAACACCCTATTTTGATTTTTTAAACTCTCTTAAAGGGGTTTTATATTGTAACTGTAAGGGCTAATTTCTTTTGTAAACCAATTGTAGATTTTATTTGCCAGATTTTGTCAGAATCCATTGGACCAAACCTGAATTATCCGAAATAATAAGATTATGTTTTTATTTGCTTATATACCCATATTTTTTCTCAATCGCACCTATATTACCTCTTGAAAAGGTCTAATCGGTTGTGTATGGTGATCAAGAGAGGATAGTATGTTAGTACTTTGATAGTAGATTGTGTGTAAAAAGTTTCATGAAAATTCATCCAGCCATTATTGATTGACTCCAAGTTTTAAGATTACTTAATTTCTCACGATAATTCCATTTTTTAGATCGAGCGCACATATTTTGATTTTTTAAACGGTTTTGAAGGTTGAATATTGTAACTATAAGTGGTTTATTTTATAGTAGGCTGAATGTAGATTTTTTTCGCTAACTTTCATCAAAATTGATTGAACCAAACCTGAACTATCCCAAATAATAGGATTATATTTTTATTTGCTCATATTCCCAAATTTTTTGCTCAATCGCACCTATATTACCTCTAGAAATGGTTTTATCGGTTGTTTTTGGTGACACAGAGAGGAAAATATTTAAGTTTATAGATAGTAGATTGTGTGTACAAAGTTTTATCAAAATTCATGGAGCCATTATTGATTGACTCCAAGTTTTAAGATTGATTTCTCACGATAATTCTATTTTTCGGCTCGAGCGCGCTTTTTTTGATTTTTTAAACAGTCTGAAGGGAAAGAATAAAGGAACTATAAGTGGTTCATTCTATAGTAGGCTGAAAATAGATATTTTTTTGCTAACTTTCATCAAAATTGATTGAGCCAAACTTGAATTATTCCATTTTTATTTTATTTTTATCCATTTTACCATTGATTTTAATGAAAATAATTTTTTCCCCATAACTACCCTAAAAATCAAAATTTCAAAAAAAACAAAAAAGTACCTCTGGGGAATCTAAAAAGCAACAACTGTGCAAAATCTGGATGTATAAGGATCAATGGTTCAAAACTTATGCCTAGGTACGGAGCGACGAACAGCCGGACTGACGGACAGACGCCACAGATTTTTTTTACATAAATCTCTGTAAGTCAGAAAGGGTTAAGAAATAGAAAATATGATGGAAGGATGTTCTTATGGATGGTATTAGACATGATAAGAGGCAATTACTTTGACTAAATCATGATTGACTTTGTCCTGAGAGGCCAACTATCGCAACAAAATACCTTGAAAATCTCTGCGCCAACGCAATACAGTACTTTCTCAATTTTTCTAATTTCATTTGAGTGAGAAAGTAAAAATACAATCACACCATCTCCGTCGGATGTAGACTTTTAGGCATGACTGATCCAACCTCAACACACCTAATCAGTCTCTAATTCTGATTATTAGCGTTAAAAATATTTTTGGCTCAAATTAGCGCTCTCACCTCAGTATCAGTAAAAACCGATGCGCTGACATAATTTTTAGAAGAATTTGATGAGATCACACAATTTTTAGAAACACATGGCGCGTTGAGTCATTTTGCAGCAAAAAAAAAGCGCCATAACTTAATTTTGACCAAATTGTGGTGCACGACTTTAATTTTCAGCAAAAGTATAAGCACTAACTCAATTTCCCCATTTTCTCCAATGCCGTATTGTTTTCTTTTTTTCTTATAGCGTTTGAAAATGTTTTTGCTCAAAACTGTGCGCTCACTCAAGTTTCAGTAAAAAACAGCACGTACGCTGACATAATTTTCAGAAGAAATTGACTCGGTAACACAAATTTCAGAAAGAAATGGAGCGCTGATTCATATTTCATCATATGACGCTAACTTAGCTGTCACCAAATTGTGAGGCACAATCCCAATTTTGTACAAAAGTCTAAGCGCTAAACTTTTAGGCATGACTGATGATGATCTCCGACAAAATAGGTGACTGTCAAAGGTTAGCGGACTACCAAACTATATGATTAAGGAACCAGTTTGAGTGTCTCAAGATACTTTGAGACATATAAAGGGGAGTGACAGCTTGAATCAACATAGGTAGTACAACAGATGTAGCATAAGGTAGCATAAGAAATCAGGAAGTTCCTAGAGTACTAGAAATTTACTTGTAAATAGAGAAAGAGCGAAATAACTGCATTGAATAAATGATGCCTTGAAGCGCTAAGTCATTTGACGGGAGTTGCCAGACTAAATGAAATGTCAGAAAATTTGACCGCAAAGCACATTTCTTTAAAATTCAAAGAGGGCTGACTTCCTTTAGGACCTTCAAAACCAAAAATGTAGAAGTAGAGAAATAAGAAGCATTTCCTTGTTTCGTTCTGAAAAGGACTAAGAAATTTCACATACAATAACAACATGATGGAAATATAAAGCAAGTCAGCACATCACACTATTCAGAGGTCCCATTGTTGAACCTTTGAACTCTTACCAATTCACGAGTCATAGCTACTATAAACGCAAGCAGAGTAATTTTTTTACGTTGAGCGTAAACAAATAGCTGAAATTGATAGGAAATATGGAGGAGGTTAGGGCAGGGACCACTATGGAAACAACGACATCAGGGCTGAATAATAAAGAGATCCTCTTCGATGCGCAGTAATTTTTGGTAATTAAATGAGAATTCTGAGTATTGAGATAAGGAATGTTTAGAGTTCTTGCTGTAGGGGCTTTCCGTTTTGCGTTTGACCACACGCTATAATTAATTATAATAATTGCATTTACATGCAAAAAAACAAACATTCAGAACGGCAAATGATTGGTTCTCTTGATCACCTAGAATATATACCGGGAAAATTTGAAATAATCAAAAAGTGAGGTTGGAAATTTTTGACATAGAATAACTTTAAAAAAACGTCAATCAATGAACATGAAATTACTCCCAGCCAACTCAGAATTCAGTCGTGGCTGGGAGAACATTAACTTTTCAAATGAAATTAGCATAAAAAAAACACAGGACACAACCTAAATTTCACGACATCAAAAAAGCTCATTTCGCCATTTGATCACAAGGGGGCGTAGTATACTCTATTGAGTATCAGGGCGATTTCAATAGGCGCACGTTGTGCCAACGGTGCGCCTAAAATAGGCCCTATCGATTTCAAATTTTATGAAAAAGACTCTTCGCACGCAGATATCAGCCGCGTAGGAGCGGACTTAGTTCCGATATTTTACGGAGCAGACTCATCGGACAGATGCCTTAAATTCTTATCGTTACAAGAACTTCAATCGCGTAGGTAGTTGCCAAAGACAGGATCAAAGTGAAATTAAGAATCTTGCCTCCTACATCGGATGCTACTCGTCTATATATTTCAAGGGTTTATTATCCAGTGACATTTTTGGAGATGGTCGACTTTACAGCTAGAGCTATGGGGGGGGGGGGGGGGGGGGGGGGGGGGGACATTCACAGAGAGTGGATTTGATACACAAATCAATGCTTATTGCTTCCAGCCCCTGATGAGCTTTTTTGATTAATGCCTTTCTTTGGCATTTTGACGCAGTTGATAGTATACATTCGGCAGACATAGCTGTAGAGAGAGCTGTTAATTTCTCAGCTTCAGGAAACGGCGGATGGTTTCGAAACCATTCAATCAGTTTAGTCGTATCTTCGTCATCTCTGACTATTAGGTGCTCTAAACCGCTGTAATTCCACGTGTTGATTGCTTGTTGATGATTCAACTTTACAAAGTCAAAACTTTCAGCAACCTCCTGAAGAGGCAAGTGCGTTCTAACTTCCTGTATAATAAAGGTTAAACAGAGCTGATTTGATGGACTTAAGAACAGATTCATGCTTACTTTCCGCTTTTATCACACAAAGCATCCGTTCCTGGAGACATTATAGAAATATCATTTGAGTATGGTGGCGGCTCGTGCAATGTGACAACAACGGATTCTCTCCATCTAAACCTATGTATAATGATCGATCTTCAGGGAGTTCACTGAATCCCTGAGAAACTGATGCTTTTGCGTATAGGTTCAAATGCCGAAAAGCAAGGTTG
>VMOF01000388.1:13636798-13659298 GCA_011764245.1 Trialeurodes vaporariorum
TAGGAGCGGACTTAGTTCCGATATTTTACGGAGCAGACTCATCGGACAGATGCCTTAAATTCTTATCGTTACAAGAACTTCAATCGCGTAGGTAGTTGCCAAAGACAGGATCAAAGTGAAATTAAGAATCTTGCCTCCTACATCGGATGCTACTCGTCTATATATTTCAAGGGTTTATTACCCCGTGACATTTTTGGAGAGGGTCGACTTTACAGCTAGAGCTATGGGGGGGGGGGGGGGGGGGGGGACATTCACAGAGAGTGGATTTGATACACAATCAATGCTTATTGCTTCCAGCCCCTGATGAGCTTTTTTGATTAATGCCTTTCTTTGGCATTTTGACGCAGTTGATAGTATACATTCGGCAGACATAGCTGTAGAGAGAGCTGTTAATTTCTCAGCTTCAGGAAACGGCGGATGGTTTCGAAACCATTCAATCAGTTTAGTCGTATCTTCGTCATCTCTGACTATTAGGTGCTCTAAACCGCTGTAATTCCACGTGTTGATTGCTTGTTGATGATTCAACTTTACAAAGTCAAAACTTTCAGCAACCTCCTGAAGAGGCAAGTGCGTTCTAACTTCCTGTATAATAAAGGTTAAACAGAGCTGATTTGATGGACTTAAGAACAGATTCATGCTTACTTTCCGCTTTTATCACACAAAGCATCCGTTCCTGGAGACATTATAGAAATATCATTTGAGTATGGTGGCGGCTCGTGCAATGTGACAACAACGGATTCTCTCCATCTAAACCTATGTATAATGATCGATCTTCAGGGAGTTCACTGAATCCCTGAGAAACTGATGCTTTTGCGTATAGGTTCAAATGCCGAAAAGCAAGGTTGCCAAACCGCACGAGCCGCCACTGTTTGAATGCAAGAGCATTAGAAAGCTCGCAAATCTCGGCATTTTACAGCTTCTTCCCACGGAAAAGCAATAAAAGTATGAATTGAAGAGTCGAATTGACAAAAAAATCGAGTTTTATACGTATTAACATGTCTTTTCATCGCTTACAAGCTTCGTTCCTCAATATTATTTGCAGAATATTTGCCAACCGTCCCCCAGGAAAAAAAAAAGAAATCTATGTTTTCGATATATCGCAATATTTTCACGATAAATCGAACTGAAGTGAAATTTAATACATTGATTCGATAGTAAATTGAGCAATCTTTCAATTTACCTGAGTGCGATTTGAACGTAAAACAATTATTTTTCAAGTTATTTACGAAAAACCGACGCATTTTGACATTTTTTCAGAAATTCTCAAAAATCGAATTTTCATTAATCGCGCTATGCTAAAGTAACCAATCAATAAATCTAAACCACAAACATTCATTCGATAGGAAATTTTGTGTTCTTTCAGTTAAGTCCAGTTCATTTTAACGTAGGATGAGCGGTTTCCGCGTAATTCGCGAAAAACCGGCCAGGGGGGACCCCCCTCCCCGCGTTTTTCAAGATGGCGGCGTTAGCGGCGGTCGGTGACACTGGGACTTTTAGTATGTTATTTTGTAAGGTAATTCCAACAACTTCCCGCAAAAAAAATTTCATTATTAATTTTTTCCTTGACAGATAATAATTTGCCTGGACTAAAAATAATACTTAGCTGCTCACTTTACATGGTTACGGGCCTTGCGCAGGACTTCGCGGCGCTCGGGCGCTACGTTCGCGCTGCGACACGCTTTGCGCTCACAGTTTTGCAAACTGTTTCCAGGCCTACCTCGCGTAAAAATCATCAAAAAACACTTCCAATTATACCATTTTAAAGCTCTTTTAATTCTCTACAACTTTGGTAAGAGGTAATTTTTTGGTTTTCTAGCTCAAAAATCTTCATTTTTCACTTTCAAAATTAAAAAAAAAATGAACTTTTAGTTTTTTGAAAATTCCAAGAAATGCAACGGCTGGGGAATGAAAAACCTACAGAATGAAAAGATAGAAAATTAGATTTCCTACAAAATGAAAAAAATCGGTGCTCTTTATCTTCATTAGAACCGAAGTTATCAGCGTTTGAAAAATACCCGGATTTTCCGGGTTTTTCCGGTTTTTCGGGACTTTGGAAAACTCGGATTCATGGGGACTTTTGAGGAGCCCTTGTTCTGATGATGCAGAGTAACGCCATGTCGTCCGAATTTGGTTCCGATTTTTTTTGAGGTTAGGGCTGTTTTTAAGCTAGTTTGACTGTACTATCCGCTCGGCTGGAGATACTGCATTCTGCCCGTGTACCTGGCGCTTACGGCGTTTTTCCTGAGCAAAGGTACTGTTTTCAGCGTACTTACGGCAGAGAGCCCCTCTATATCTCAGAAACTAATGGAGATAAGTGAATTCTGATTTCACCACGTGAAAGTGCATGTCAAAAATAGTAGATTTCCGTGTCTAACTCAATTTTTTTAATTTTGGCCTTTACGGCGTTCTTCCTTAGCACGGCAGTAATAATCAACTGAAATACTCGCATCTGTAATCTTTTCTCAACCGGTGGAGTCGTCGATGACTTTAAAAAACTTGCGGATATTTTAATTAATCAACGGAGTTTCCACCGATTAAGGAAAGATTACAGATGAGAGTATTTTCGTGCATTACAGTCATACATTGAACTGGACTGTGTAATCTTTTCTCAACCGGTGGAATCATCGGTGAATAGAAAAATAGCATTGATTATACGCAAAACGGCAGCCCTGTATAGGAGGCCTTCGTACACGCTCAAGGTAGAGTCGTCAAATTGGCACCGATGAGCCGAGAACCACCATAAAACGTCAAGTGAATCAACTGTTGCATGATTAGTTGATGTTCCGTTTGTCAAACAACAGTGCAATTTGACAGCCCGTCACACTGCAGAGTTATTTGACGATGGATGGTCCGTCATCTGTTCACCAATCCACTGTCATCAAAACCAATAAACCCGTTTTGGAGGTGTTTAGGTCAAGGTTATGTTTGAATTTTAGAAATGTCAGGTTGGAAATTCTACTGTTTGCGGTGGATTTCAGTTCACCAATGCCAATTCGACGATCCTACTTGGAGCGTCTG
Source organism: Trialeurodes vaporariorum (assembly GCA_011764245.1). NCBI lineage: Eukaryota > Metazoa > Arthropoda > Insecta > Hemiptera > Aleyrodidae > Trialeurodes > Trialeurodes vaporariorum. The sequence continues at coordinate 13,639,817 of VMOF01000388.1, forward strand.
CGAAGGTCTCTTGACAGCATAGAGAGAGTGACGAAATTAAGATAGAATTCTCCCATTTATTACTGCACTATATGCCACCATTACACTAGCGCAAATAAAGGCGTTTATTGAGTTTAGGAGTGGATTTCGGAAGTTTTCAGTACTGCCATCGTTATTTAATGAGGTAATTAGTAAAAACTATTTACCTTCATCAGAATCGACTATTAAAGCGCTTATAGCAAAAGTGTGCAACAGCTTCATTCGACGATTCAACTGTTTTCCGATTACTTACACTGAAAAAAATAAATAGTTAAAAAAAAAAGAAAAAAAAAAAACAGAACAAAATGATTTGCTAAATTAACCTATAATTTTGTTAAATTAACAACTCAAATGCTAAATCAGCGATTCATTTTGTTAGCTTAACAACTAGCTTGCCCAACCAGCAAATCAAATAGTAAAAATAACATTTTTTATGCTGGAATAACACAATAGTAAGTAAAATCAGCTATTTATTTTGCTGATATAACAATAAGCTGAATTGTTAGATCAACTAATTGGGTTAAGTTCTGTATTTTTTTAACTTTTTAAAAATGCTAAATTGACAATGTCTATTTTGTTAAAAGAACACCATTGTATGGTTGTGTCAACAACTATTTTTGTAAACTCAACAAATAAATTGTCAACTTAACAGAAAACCCTGGTTGATGTAGTAACTTTCAATTTTTGTTAAATCAGCAAATTTTGAATTGTTGCTTTAACAATTGATTTTTTTTCAGTGATAGTTTCAAAATAATTTTGCTCAAGTCTGGTTTGTTAATATTGATGCTTGTCCAGGAAAGTTCATTTTTCGGCCGCATGTGTGCTTGGCGTCACTAGCTGCCACGACGGTTGTGCAAACGCAAGGTCAGTCAATTTGATTCCCGCTAATCACGCGAACTTGCGAACAACCCGCTAAACGCGAAAGAAGTTGTTGCTCTTTTTCGAATTTCCGCACCTTGGCCGCCGAGGCCCTATCACCCCCTCCCCCCTCGGCGCTGTATAATGCACGCTTTTTTTCAATCGCACGCGGAAGAAAGCAAAACGCATATTATTTTCCTTTTCTTTTTCGGATCGATTTAACAGGGCGAAGGAGCGTGTAACATTATATCGCAGATAAATTTGAACGTCAATCTGGCAGAGCTGAAGCGTTAAATTTCAAAACTGGCTAGTTGCATTTTTCGAATGGGGCTGTTGCACACTTTTGCTATGAGCCATTTGATAGTCGACTCTGATGTAAAAACCTCCAAAAATAACGCCGGTCTTACTGAAAACTTCCGAAATCCACTCCTAAACTTAATGAACGCTTAATTTTATTTGCCCAAGTGTAATTGTGGCATAGGGCAGTAATAATGGGAGATTCCTATCTTAAGTTTGTCACTCTCTCTATGCTGACATTCTGACAAGGATGATTGATTCACAGAGTAATTAATTATTCATCAGAGTAGCAATCCACATCCAATGAATGGTTGCGTGACATCTACTGACACCGGTGTCAAATGAAATTCGTCTCTCTTTTCGCGACGAATATATTCAATGATATTCGACAAAACCATTGCCAACCTACGCATGACAACATTGGATGAAACGAAACTGGATCGTGTTTTTCGAACTTTTTCGGTGTATTCAGTCATCGATGGCATCAATTCGATTTTGAATTCAAGCCCGGAGGTGAATTCAAAATCGAATTGATGCCATCGATGCCCCGAAAATACATCTAAAAACACAATTGAGTTTCCTCCAATATGTAGTTAGGTTGGTATTGTTTATGATATTCGATCGCGAAAATTCGCCTATTGGTCAATTCTTGATGGAGTTACAGTATTCTTAGATGGGAATCTCCCATTATCACTGTCCTATGCCACCATGTGTGCAACAGCCCCATTTACGGAATCTACTCCTATAAACCTATAAAATGCTTTTAAACAAGCATGCGTACTGGCCCATGTTGCGATTTATAATCATATGGGATATTCCTATCTGAACATGTTGTCACGCCATCAAGGAGTGATACCAATTAGAGACAACTCTCCTTTGTCACTGGTGTCACAAGGTGTCACCAGGTGTCACGGTATCATTAATCTGCTGTTAATAACGGCACTCTGGTGGCTAGTTACTCTGTGAATCTTCCTTCTCAGCATAGGAAAGAGTGATGATTTTGAGATGGGAATCTCCCATTCCTATTACCCGACACTGACATTACGGTCACACGTTTAGAAGTATTTTTTGAGTTTAGGACGGGATTTCGTTTACAGTGCTACCATCGTTACGTCTGGAGGTTTTTACAGCTGAATCAACCTCTAAAACGTCTGAATAGCAAAGTGAGAAACATCCCCGTAAATATTTCCAATTGTTTTATTTCGCGCAGTAATTGATAAAAAAAAAAAAAAAAAAAAAAAAAAAAAAAAAAACAAGTTGGAACTTGCAACACTGGAACAGTGTTAGCAAAGAGAGCATGAGTGTCGGCCGTAAATCATTGTAAGTGTGGAGTTCCATATTGATAGTACAAAACTGCGACAAAGTCAATCGCAACGCTGCATTTGTGTTGGTATAACAGTGATCGCTGTAAAAAAACTTTATAGTCAAAGTGGGAATGAAAATTTACTTATAGCGTGTTGAAACAGTTGTTCACGAGGCGAGGTGAATACTGTGGTTTGAAAATCGATTTCGATAGTGATAGTTCTTTTAAAATCGGATGACGCAATACCAATCCTAGCAAGCCGCAAAGTCTAGTTTAGTTATTTGGGACTTTTTTTTGATTTCTCTCGCCTGAACCAAAGTCATCAGGAAGGAAATTCTTAATACCAATCCTAGCAAGCCGGGAAAATCTAGTCTAGTTTTTTTGGGGCTTCTATAGAATTTTTCCCCGCTTGAACCAAAGTCATCACGATGGAAATTCTTCGTCTTTATGGTTTCAGCTCTTTTTGCCTCAGATTGAAAAATGAATGTTAATATTGATCAAATGTCATCCGACACTCATCAAGGCCCTTAAGGAACGTAATAGAACTTGAAAAAAACTCATTCGATTTTTAAGGGAGCTTAAACGGTCCATGAGAGACGAAATTCGCGGATACAGAGTATCCACAGCTTGTTTCAATGTTCGATTGACAAGACCGTGCGCCTTTGAAAAATCGATATCTCGATAGTGAATCGATGTATTGCAATTCGATTTGCACCGGTCAAAAGCGCTTGCTTGTGACTGACAACCTCGAAAATTTCAGATCCATCCGAGTTTATTTAATGACCTTACAGGACCTCTCGCGGCCGCAGTTAGACATTTCTTGTCAGAGTTACGCTGAAACGGGGAGTAGTTCCCCCCCCCTAAGATGATATTTTTTGGCTCGAAACTGCATTGGGCCCTCTCGGGGCATCATTGGGACCCGAAAAAAAGCGGAACCGATATAATACGGCACACGACTGGTTCGTGAGAGACGAAATTCGCCTTTTCCCCGCCTCCAGCGCCCCTCTAAAGGGCGATCTGACAAGACCGCGCGCCTTTGAAAAATCGATATCTCGAGAACGAATCGATGGATTGCGCACTGCGGTTTGGATTGGGCGGTAGCTTCAGCTTTTAGAAAATTCTTGTAAAAAATTCAGATCCATCCAAGTTTTTAAACGGATCTTATGGGACCTCCGCGGCCGCAGTTAGACATTGTACGTGAGACTTACGCTGGAGTTGGGGCCACGCCCCCCCCCCCCCCCGATATAGACTTTATCGGTCCGACATTTGTCAGGGCCCTTAATGAACTTCATGTGAACTCAAAAAACTCACATATGACTTCTCACGGCGCATGCTAGGTCCATGAGAGTAAAAATTGGCGGATTTTAGAGAATCTTAGATTCCTGACCCTATACCGCGCGCCTTTGAAAAATCGATATCTCGAGAGTAAATCGATGTATCGCAATCCGGTTTGGACCGATCAAAAGAGTAAGCTTACCGGTACTCGCCGTTAAAATTTTGGATCCATCTGATTTCATTTTGAGACCTTACTTGAGTTACATGGACCCCAGTTGGAATTACTTTTTTCGGAGTTACGCTGGCAAGGGGGTCGCTCCCTCTCTTGGAAAACTGTGGAGGGGGCCCTTTGCTGGGGCATACATTCTATTTTTCACCTTTTTTTTTTTTTTTTTTTTTTTTTTTTTTAATTTTATATTTGTGTCTAATCTAAGTTGGGGGAGGAGGAGGAGAGTACCTGCAAGTCAACCGGCAATTTACTTTTGATAGTGGCTGCGGGTCGAGGGTGCGGATTGCGGACTTTTAACTTGTTGTGGGGTTTACAGGGTGGCCGTGTCTAAACTTATGAGAAAAGAAGGCAACCACAGACCGGAAGAACGTTCAATTTCTGGTTCAGAGACCATGGACAAAGACATGGGCACCCGAAAACAATTCCCCGGGAGGGGCAACTTTTTGAATGTCAATGGAAGGTCTGGGGGACACCACCTAGAACGGGCAAGTCTAGAAAACCCCCCCCCCCCCACTTCCCCCCAAAAATAGAAAAAAATCAATTACCCTTTCCCAAAATGGTAAAAATTGTAAGTGATTGTAGCATGTAGTTGTATCAAAAGTAATTCTATTTTTGACGTTTTTTATATTATGAAAAAATTTACAGCATCAGATGATAGAAATAGTAAAAAGCTAAGTACAACTATTCCTTCTTTATTTTCATTTTTCCTGATGAATTCTAAGAGTTAACCTTTTTAAATTTAGCAAAACCAAAACTCTTGCCTATACATTCTCTAATCATGTAATTATCGACCAAGGATTCTGAATTTTTAAGGAAGTTCGCAAAATTCTCGTTGCCTACGGTAGTTGCCAATGTAGACACGTTCATACTAGTAATTTTAAAACTTCTTTCGGCGGGGGAAAATGACGGGGGGGAAGGATGATGTCGTCTGAATCAGGAGGGGGTGGGGTAAAAATCAGGGGGAGATCTAGATCTGGGGGGGAGAGGAATCCTGAAACTGGGGGGCGAGCTGTATAGTGGCAAGGGGGGGTTTGGGGCACCACTGCTTAGGGGGGGGGGGGGGGATACTTCCCGCCCTGCCCCCCCCCCTAAATTACGCCCAAAATTTAAAAATTGTAAAGTAAACTAAAATAAAGTTTTTTAAACTCTTACTCCTTTCGTTATTATTGATCTTCGAATGTTCCGATTTTTTTTTAATTGAAAAGTTTTGTTTTTTTCTGAATTGGGGGGGGGGGCCCGCGCCGCCACTCGGGGAGCGCCCATTGACAGATAAGGGAGAAAGGTACGTGTGGGAAAGCGCAGGGGAATCCGGCGTAGTGTGCCGAAAAAATTACTACCAATGGCGGATCCAAAAAAATTTTTTTGGGGGGGGGGGGGCTTCACGCCTATGAATTTTCAAATTTGCAGGGAGGAATTTATGGGTTTTTTTCTGTTGAAAAAAGGAAAAGGCTACCGTGATTTGGGGGGGGGCGTGCCTTTCCCGAATCCGCCGCTGATTACCATGTAACACTGGGCCCGATGACCGATGTCGCATAAAACCAGGTAGAAGACCCTTTGGCGGGCGTGGCATCCGTGATGGCTGTGAAATTGGGATGAAGTAGATGGACACACATCATTCATGCAATCTGCACAACGCGGCAAGCAACTGTTGTAGGCGTAGGTGCAGTAGTTCGTGGGGGGGGCAAAGGGGACGGGGGGTCGTCGCAAAACCATGGACGAAGATATAACTAAGGACTGCCGACTGTTGTTAGTCCTGTTTTGCTCTCGACCCCAGCGCTCCAAGCAGCGGTCAGCTGAACTACTCTTTCAAGTGGGGATCCTGGCGATGTGTCCTGCTCACATGCTGTGCTACTGCTAAAACCGTTTTTGGATTTGGGTTTCTGTTATGGCATGGCTGTCAACTGTTGTCGGCGACCGAGGATCAGATAACTCAGTATCTCAATGGAAGATCGAAAGAAAGGGGAAAATTTCAGAATCAACTTTGGACAAGGTAACAGAAATCATCAGCAAATTAAAAGAGTCGCCTGATCTCTATACTAATAAAACAAATGTCTATGTACTCTTTCTTGTTTGATTCCGTTTTGAGGTTAACTGTGATGTATAGTATTTCAGTCCTTGATTAATCATTTTCGACAATTCAGGAATCTTTCAAGAAATACTCCAGACTTTTTCTTTTTAGCGGATTTTGCTTCCTTTTAATTCGCTGATCATTTGTTCCCTTCGTTTAAAACGTGATTCAAATTACCTACACGGTATACATTTGCGGGAAGGCATGGGAGAAAGGGAGCCGGAGCGGCCACCGCTGCAGCGGTTCGTTTTTTGTTGACCCTTACTGCTGCTTGGAGCGCTGCGGCGCGCTCGAAAACCCGCTAACAGGTTTTAAAAACGGGCGGAGATAGGAAGTCGGCAGTCCTTAGTTATATCTTCGTCCATGGCTCGGAATGGGCTTAAAATTTTTCCCTTTGGGTTTGATCTAGAACGCAACGTTCTTACATTTTTGAAAAGTTAACTCTAGCTCTCGCAATTAACGATTAAAGGCGGAAAAAAACATGGTTTTGGACCGCGGAACAGTGGCGTTATCTAGCGGATGAGAATCTTACTACAGGTCGCTGAGGATTCACCTTAAAAAAGCAACGCCGATCGCGTTCCCCAAAAGAACTCTTTTAGCGGACCGAAACATCAACAATAAAAGGATTGGAAATTTGAAATCATCTAAATGCATTTTAAATCGCAGAATACACGAAACATGGACACAATCCTCTGATATAAAACCTCAATATCTCATACAGAAAATTTCGTTGAAGTCGATCCAAATTAGTAACGTAATTACATTCCCAAAAATGCTTAACCTCAATCTTGGCCAAAAAATCCCGCCACAAAGAAAAAAACGACAAATTGGGAGGACACCGGATTGGCGGGAAACACATGGGTCAAACGGTCCTCGAGGACCCGTTCTCGATACTGAAACCAAGCGACCCCCGAGCGGACCCCCGAACCATGCCGTTCCCCATAAGAAAAGCATTATTGACCTTGTAGAAACGATTTCAATAGAGCATGACACTCATGCTCTAAAAAATCCTACCCAAAAAGAATTCTGGATTAATCCACTGTGCAAGATTCATCACGCCATAGCCACCTCTGAAAGAAATAGCTGAGACCAATAGAGAGGGGGAGAGAGAGAGTGAGAGAGAAAAAAGAGAGAAAGAGAGAGAGAGAGAGAGAGAGAAGAGAGAGAGAGAAAAGAGAGAGATGGGAGGGAGGGAGAGAGAGGCGAGAGGAGAGAGCGAGAGCGGGGAGAGAGAGAGAGAGAGAGAGAGAGAGAGGAGAGAGAGAGAGAGAGAGAGAGAGAGAGAGACAGACAGACAGACAGAGATGGAGGGAGGGGGAGAGAGAGAGGGAGGGAGGAAAGAGAGAGAGAGAGAGAGAGAGAGAGAGAGAGAGAGAGAGAGAGAGAGAGAGAGCAACCCAGTATGCTACCATACGATTTCACGATAAATTGGTGTTATCACCGCAATCGCCCGCCAATGCCTGAGGCAGCAGGGAGGAGGTGACATCTTGAACGCAAGACTCGGCAACACCTCAGCTGGAATGACAATTTATTATTGTGTCAAAAAGAACTGTCTCAAGATGCAGCAAAGTCTCGGAATAAATACTTACTTAATTCATCCCGAGGCGGGTGTAAGGCGGGTTCTCTCTGCTCGTGGGAGAAAAAATGAAGGGACGGGGTGGAGGTTAGCGATGAGGTGAGGGGGAGAGGGAAGGGATATAGAGGATGAAGGAGGTGTTTTTATTAAATCCGATTTGTCTAACGTGTTGCCAAAAGTCGGAACTTGGGCTATATAGGGTCGTGGGGGATATAACCCCGAGCACCCCGGCTCTCGATAGCTCTTTTTTTGTCAGCTGAAGCTGGTTGGTGTTTGCTATTTGTATTCAGTTAGTTTGACCCGGATTTCGCAATAAAACTTCTTATGCCCTCCTCGTTCATCTCTTTCTCTTTTCTATTTCTTTTTCACTTTTTCAACTTTTCACGCGCACTTCGCGTTTTTTTTTTTTTTTTTTTTTCTGTTTTTCATTTTGCACTACTCAGAGCAAAGTGATACTCCAACTTGAACGATAATGCATGGTTTGCAATCATTCAAGGCAGATTTTAACTCTATACATATGCAGTACTGTTCTCACGCGAGAAACACGATTTATCTAAATAGGACTAAGACTTAAGGTATGGTATTATGAAAAAAAAAAAAAACAAGCAGGGGAACTCCAATATAATTTATGTATTGGTAAAGCGTGCCGCGATAGGTTTGTATGGCCATCTCAAGGGCCACCCGGAGGTAGCAAGTCCACGCTCATGCCGTATATGAAATTTGAATTACGCGGTTTTGAGCGCGGAGAGAGGGTCATTTTTGGAGGCGGTTTTCTCAAAAACCTGTAGAGTAAAATCAAATCGGTAGGATATAAAATCTTATTCAATAAGTCTAATGGCTGTCCGCCCATTTGAATATAAGGATAATACATTCAATTAACGTTAGATTAACTTGAAAACATAGAGGAACAAGAAAAGAACACGGAAACATTGGTAAAATCATTGTTAGGAGAAAAATTTTTTGAAGGAAGGAAAGGAAACTTTCCAACATTTTCCAAAAAAAAAAAAAAAAAAATTACGAAAATGTTGGCGGCTTTTTCTTACATATAGGTGTACATTTGGGCTTATCCTGTAAATTTACCAATTTTTTTACGGAAAGAACGTGTTATTTTTAGCTGAAAAAAAACCCCGAGGAATGAGAAAAAACCAGGTAAATTTCAAATATTTATTTCGGCAAATTACTTCCTTTTCTTATCTTATTTACAATAGTTGATTAGCATAATTGCATGATTAAAACAATATTTCTTCACCATTGATGAAGCTCTTGCAAACTTTTGCTATTGGGGATTGAAGTGTTGATTCTTGCAAAAAAACTTGTAAAGTAACCAGCAAAAGCTGCAAGACCCTTGTAGTATGTGTTTTTCGGGACCCCTTTTGGCTCTAACGGACTCGCGGGGGAAAATTACGCAGTAGTTAAACTTCGGTTAGATATAAACAATTTTTTTTTCTCCTTCCTCTTGAGCCGTCATTTTCTCTCTGCAACACAATCCCTCTTTTAGGTCCTTTTCCCATTCTCACTATCCTCATCAGAAGACAAAGCTCTAAACTTCTTAAAGTACCGAATCTTTGAACATTATGTATACGAACAATGAGAGGCGACAATACAACCGTAACAAAGACGCAACACACATTGGATGATACGTATTGAGTGAGTGTGTGAGTGTGTGTTTGTGTATGTATGCTTGTTTCGTGTGTGAAAACTTCCAACCTTCTTCCTCTGGGAACAAAGAATTTTGCAGAGAGTGCGGAAAACAACGAGGAAGCAGATGGCTCTGTGAGTGTAAGGATAGTTGCTAATATACAGAAAGAATACTCGCATGGTGCTCTGAATACATACAGAGTGTCCAAAAATTTGGGGTTTCCGGGGGAAATTTCGCCCACATTTTTTTTCTTTCTCACTGCTACCAAAGATAGAAATGGAGAAAGTATTGCAATTGCGCAGAGATTTTCAAGGTATTTTTTTCGATACCTGGTCCACTACGACTAAAGTAAAACATGATGATTACAAATAATGGGGCTATTGCACACTTTTGCTATAACGATTTAATTGTCGATTATTTCGTAAAAACCTCAAAAATAACGATGGTGGCACTAAAAACTTCCAAATCCACTCCTAAACTCAATAAACGCAGTTATTTGCGGGAGCGTAATGGTGGCCGAAGGCACTAACAATGGGAGATTCCCATCTAACGATTCTGAAACTCCATCAAGAAGTGACCATAAAAACTACTTTCATTTGACACCGGTGTCACTTGGTGTTGCGGTACCATTCATCGGATATGGATCATCACTCTGATGACTAATTACTCTGTGAATCATCCTTGTCAGCATAGAAAGAGTGACGAAATTAAGATAGGAATTTCCCATTGTTAGTGCCTTCGGCCACCATTACGCTCGCGCAAATAACTGCGTTTATTGAGTTTTGGAGTGGATTTTGGAAGTTTTTAGTGCCGCCATCGTTAGTTTTTGAGGTTTTTACGCCATAATCTACTATTAAATCGCTTATAGCAAAAGTGTGCAATAGCCCCATTGGCTCTCATCATGCCTTTAGTACCATCTTAAAGAATATATTCATCCATTAAGTTTTTTAATAGTATTAAGCCATGTGTGGCTTGGAGTTGTAAATGCACAAACTTTCTGTGGTGTCTGTCAGTCCGTCTCTCATTCTGTCTGTCTGTCTGTAGCTATAAAACGTAAAACCCAGCATAGCTTTTGAACTATTGATTTATTTGCATCCAAACTTTGTAGAAATGTTGCTTTTAACATTGTCCAGAGGGGGTTTTTTTTATTTTTGAAATTTTATTTTTACGGTTAGTTATGAATGAAAAATGGTGTCAATTAAAATCAATGAAAAAATGGGTCAAAAGAGGGGAAAATTTAAATATTTCAAAACTGGATCTTCGAATTTGGATAAAAATATCAAAGGGGGTCTTGAGGTCTTCCTCAGAATATTAAAGGGGAGTCTGGGGTCTCCCCCAGATTAAATTTGATGTGAGAAACTGTTCGAAGGGTATTCCCTACAGTGTATTTTATTATTATTAATTATTGGGGGTCTATTTTACTCACATGCGTGAGGTTGGAGGTATAATTATTATTAATATTCCCCCTTCCCCCACGTTGAACATTTGTCGCTAACATGAATGATATTTTGTCCTGCAGGACAATATATGTATCTCTTTTGTAGGTCGAAAAATTTCAAGCAAATGTACGCATTTGCTTTACCTCTAAAAATGAAACCGTAATGCGAGATTTTGAAACGTTGCATTGAATCCATAAAAATACCGACGAATTTACAAGAATCCATGAGAACATCGCGAATTCCTTGAATTTCTTAAATCGCACTGAGCTGCTTTTTGAGTATTACTTACAATCAGTGGCGTAGCGTGCAATTTGGCAACGTTGCAGTTTGTCCATTTAAAGCCATTAAAAAGATCGAAGTATTGGGTGTTCGGTGAACACCTTTGCTTTCGACCTTTTACATGGGTTTAAATGAACAAAGTACAACGTTGCCAAATTGCAAGCTATTGCAGATTTACAGCTGTCAGCAGTAAATGATTATATTATGAAGAAACTTCAACGAGAGGATACTTGTTGCCCCATTTTAAAACGAAAATTAGCACCCTGTATAAGCCGCAGACCATATGATTACAAGCGCCGCCCGTCGCGTGGAAGACGATTTGGAATATAGATACAGACAGTTACAGAGAATGAGAGAGAGAGAGAGAGTGAGTAAAAGAGAGAGAGAAAGAGAAAGAGATAGAGAGAGAGAGAGAGAAAGAGAGAGAGAGAGAAAGAGAGAGAGTGAGAGGAGAGAGAGAGAGAGAGAGAGAGAGAGAGAGAGAGAGAGAGAGAAAGAGATAGAGAGAGAGATAGAGAGAGAGAGAAAGAAAGAGAGAGAGAGAGTGATAGAGAGAGAGAGAGAGAGAGAGAGGGAGAGAGAGAGAGAGAGAGAGAGAGAGAGAGAGAGAGAGAGGGGGTGATGTTTGTTTAGGAGAAGGGGACAAATGGTGGAAGAGGGGCTCTAATGGGGGCATTTGGGCCTAGGAGGGGTGCGAAGGGGACTCGGGGACCCGCGGAGGGAGCCAAGGGAGCTTAATTACATGAGACATGAGACATCTACTCGCGGAAGAAAAGTTCTCCAAATCTCCACTTAAAGGGATTTCCAAGTTGATTGTAGCTTATACTTCGCTCGGATCTCCACGCGCGGCCGCAAGGGTCTTCCACTGCCGCGTGGACCCGCGTCAGTGCGTGCTGGCGTTGGCTCCGGCCAAAGTAAACAAAGAAAAGCTCTTGATGCGTGGTGCAGCGTATATAACTCGGAGTGATGAAAAGAGAGCAGAGGAGTGAGAAAAATACAAATTCGAATTCGAGGCAAAATAATAATTAATTAAAAAAGAGGTTGGCGTTGCCCAGTAACCGTGTGCGATCTGGTGCGACGCTGCAATCTGGCAACACCGCATTTCGTCCATTTAAACCCGTGCAAAGTATCGATTCTAGAAAGTGCACCGTGCACTCTCAATAGTTTTACCTTTTTTATGAATTTAAATGGACGAAATGCGGTGTTGCCAGATTGCACGCTACACATTGGCGTTGCCACATTCTACACTGACAATGAGAGAACTCTTTTTTTAATCCAAGGTTCACATATTTCGTTTGCGTTAACCCTTTCTTGGATAGTGGTACACATGTGTAACATTTTATGTAACATGTGATTCAATGGAATTTAAATGGACATTTTTCAAAAAGTTGTGTGACCCATCAAAGTTCTTAAAAAAAGTGTCCTCTTTTGAACGGTCTGAATAAATCTCAAAAAAACTCAAATCCCAAAATGCGTGCATGAAAAGGTTAAAGAAACTGCACAGTGGCTGCACATTGACTATAGGGGGGAATTCCTTTAATATAGAGTACCTGTATAAGAGAGAGTATAGAGGTCCGTGAATCCTACGCTGATTGGCTGCGACATTTTGGGCGTTCAAGGAGCTCTTTAGGGCCCAATTTCAAGGGATGTCCGTTTTGGGCGAATGGTAAGAAACAGGTAAAAAAAAAACAGTACGTATTGGGCGAGGCAAGAGGAGAATAATTCTGAGAACTACTCCATTTCTTAGGGCGTTTTGGGCGAGAGAAAAATATCAGAAATTTGTAGGAAACGTGAATAATGTGGCACTTTAGGGCGAGTGCGAGAGATGATGCTATTGCTGCATATGGCAACCTCGCCTTCTCGTAAAGTGTCTCGTGTCCACGTGCCGCTCTTATCACTGAAGAAGACCAAATTATGTCCATAAAACGTAATATTTGGAACCCCGTGAAAATCTCTACGCAAGCCAGAATCGCCGAATCCATTGAAAACTGGAATGAGTATAGCTCTGGCCCGCGAACCGCCCTCCGTCGCCTACAATACCTAAAACAAATGGGCTACCTTCATCAAGCTCGGAGGATTTAAATGTTTTTACTCATATTTTGAACTTTAGTTTCTCATTTTTACATTTTTTTTTTTTTTTTTTTTTTTTTTTTTTTTTTTTTTTTTTTTAAATCCATGCCAATTTTGGCGCGGAGCTCTTTACACTCCAAATGAATGCACTCCAGGGGAAATGGTGTAAAAAGCTCTCTCGCTCTATTTCTTTCACATGACGCGGAGTTTGAGAACTTTTTGTCAACCAAGCCCAATAATCATTGATTATACATCAAACAAAACTTCAAGCTACAGACCTAAAATAATTGCTGGTGAGTAAAACACACTTGTAAAGCGCGTACTCGGCAACTTAAATGCTTCCGGTGATACCAAACTTACAAAATTACCACAGTAAGTGCCTCAAATGTACTCGCCCAAAAGTCCCTTCGACATTGACTGAATCCCTCAATAAATTCAATTTTTAACTCGCCCAAAACGCCCACTGGAATCCAGCTCCTCGCCCGAAAGGTACCTTTTTGCGTCGCCCAAAACGTACTCTTTCTCTCGCCCAAAACGCCCGATTTTCGCCCACCCTCGCCCAAAACGTCATCCCCCATTTCAAGATGGCCGAACGGGTCGATCGTGTAACCGGTGTAACCGTTGAACATTTTCTAGCGGGAAACGGTCATCAAACTCACCGTTCACCGACACCGTTCTCATCAACAATGTAACAAAACCTCAAACAACACGACCGCCGCAATCTTGAAATTGGGCCCTAAGAGCTTCATGATCGCAGACCGCCATACTCTCTCTTATATAGGTACCTACTCTACTTAAACCCAAGGAAAATGTCTGCTGCTATACAAGAGAAAGATTCCTTGTTGTGACAGTGATTTTATGCAACCAGTGCAATTTGGCAACGTTGTATTTTGTCCATTTAAACCTATGTAAAATGAAGAATGCGATTGTGTTCACAGCACACCCAATACTTCGCTGTTTTTAATGGGTTTAAACAGACGAACAGCGACGTTGCCAAATTGCACGCTTCACCACTGGCTTCAACCCTCAGTTTGATTAACATGGATCTTTTTTTATCAAATTGGTATGCGCTAACAAAATTACACCACTTCTGAACTGATCTGCTATCATTGGACTTTGTCTAGAACGGTTTTATTTGTCCGTCAAATGTTGAAGAAATGGGTCTATTGCAAACTTTTGTTTTAGCGCTACAAAGTATTTATTCTCATGTATAATCGCGTGAAAAGTCCATTGGTGGCATCAGAAAGTCATAAAACGCAATAATAAACTCACAAGAGGCGTTTAATGAAATCCAAGATGGCGGAGAAATATCGAGCAATTTGTATGCATGCACCACGAACATCCAAGGATAGCCAACCTCTCAATATCGATCACAACGTAAACAAACACATAACCTCTACCTCCAGTGAGGTTGTCCAAGTTGGCCATCCTTGGATGTTCAAGGTGCATGCATATACCTACAGATTGCTCGATATTTCTCCGCCATCTTGGATTTCATTAAACGCCTCCTGTGAGTTTATCATTGCATTTCATGACTTTCTGATGCCACCAATGGACTTTTCAGGTGATTTTACATCAGATTATACACTTTTAATTGTTGTAGCAAAAGTTTGCAACAGACCCATTGCCGGAGGATGGCATTAAGGAATAAAAGATTACAGAACTCTGTTTAGTATATATTTTATACAAAAAAAAAGATTTCTACCAGTAATCTTTTTAATGCACCGGTGCAACCTTCCAGCGAATTCTAAAAGAGCTCTCTCCCCCCCCCCCACCGCACCGTTCCATTGTTTAAATTTAGATCAAAGTCCACCCGTAGCATTGAAACGGTTGTTTTGGAAAGCGTGTCAGTTCCAATCCACGTTTCGCAGAAATTCCGTCGACAGTTTCTTTTTTCTCAGGAAAAGTAAATGTACTTACTTGAAAGACATTTTATATCGAGCGTTCCATTGTGTTGCACTGAATACGAAAAAAAAAAAAAAAAAGTTTCAAACATAGGCAAGAATGATTGTTTGTACTTGAAAAGAGATAGGTTCTATCGGGCGCGCAGATCGAGAGAACTTCTGAAGTGGAGTTGAAACGTTTTCAAAATAACCTATTCATTTATAGAAATCATTCCCGTATAAAAACTAACGCATGAGAGGAGTTCGAATTTAAAATCTGTGCATTAGCGCGTATACGGTTATATACAAATCGAAGAAAACTTTTTTGGCTTCCGAAAATTCTTATACCAATCATTCGATTTTACGACGAAAGGTTCATAAACGCAAGCAATTCGGAAAGGGAGTTCTCGAGGGATTTGTTTTCTTCTCTCATCTGCATGAATCGCAGTCCCGATGTCCCATATAAGGAGAAGCGTGCTTCAATTTAAGGAAAGGGGTTAAGAAGGGGAAAATCATTTCCGTTCGGAGCAGAGTACAAAAGAAGCGTTAGTGAGGTAAGGTGGGGATTCGGGAATTGTGGGGGGGGGGTTAGATCGTTAGAAGATTAAGATTACCGACAATGAATATTATTTCGTCATAAAGACCGTGCGCTTAGAGGTTTGTTGTAACTCGGTCCTGAATTCTTGAACCTGACCAATCTGAAACTCACGTCTGATGTGCATAGTGTTATCACGCACACTTTTCCTTTGAGATAAGAATGATCCATTCGAGTTACGAGCGGACCTCTCTCATTGTACGCGCGCTCTGCTTATCTCTGTCGCCTGATCGGGGGGGGGGGGGGAGGGGGGATCAATTATCGCCGGCACAGTCGCTCGTTTAATTTTACAACTCGCTCATTCTGTCGCAAGAGTGCGATTGCTGCTGCACGAGTGTTTTCCATCTGTAGTAATGCTCATTGCTTTTTGATGCACTTAATGATAAAATGCCGCTCCTCCCTGCGTCTCACGCCTCACGCCTCACGCTTCACGCTTCACGCCTCGGATATTGTATTCGTAGTCGCCCTTCTTTCGCGCTTTCTTCAAGACTTTTTCTCTTTGTCCTCTCCCAAAGCTGCCGTTTTCCGTACTGCTATTCGTATTTTCTTATCCAGCTTAATGTACAAGTTTTGAATTACCCGCCAGATTTGGCTGCACTACAGTGTTGCCAGATTGAGGTGAAAAAGCCGTACGTTTTACATTGATTTAAATGGGGGAGGATACGGCTTTTTACCCTCGATCTGGCAACACTGCACTACAGTGTCGTACAACGCAAGCTGCTGCGTATCGGGTCAGATTCATGCGATGTTGCACAGATGAACTCGTACCATAAAATAAAGATGAATTCTTTGTTATATACTGTTTTAGAATACAGCGGCCGGTATATTCGCTCGATATATTAGTTTAAATTATTACCTTTAAAAGGCTCAAATACAGTTTTCAAATGTATTTGTCACAATTTGTTTTTAAATAGATTAAAGGTTTCAAAAAGTCAGGCAAACAGACCGGGCCTGCGTGAAAAACGTCCATAAGAGATTTCGATCATGGCTGTCTCCGAGCTGCCTCGACATAACGTCCCACATTACAGGGCTTCCGTTTTGCGTATGATCAAAGCTATTTTTCTATTCACCGATGATTCCACCGGTTGAGAAAAGATTACACAGTTCAGTTCAATGTATGACTGTAATGAACTAAAATACTCGCATCTATAATCTTTTCTCAACCGAGGGAGTCGTCGATGACTTTTAAAAACTTGCGGATATTTTATACAGGGTGTCCGGTAAGTCCCGGAACGGCTGCGCCATTTCTTTATTTACGCAGATAAAAAAACCAAACTTTGGAAATGTGCCTAGATAAATAAAAACTACTTTTTGGGGGGGTCAAAATTTTGGTCGCCCCTCCCGGGGGGGCGGGGGCGCCCCTAACTTTTTTTTTTCAAATGGCAACCCCTATCTTGTGATACCTCATTCGAAAGAGGGTAAAAAACTGAGCATTTTGGCTCAAACCGCATGTCGATATCTCTTTTAGTAATCGAGATATCGAACTTCAAAATCTATGGAAACCCATTTTAAAAAAATCATAACTCTTATTCAGAAAGTCGCTATTTAAAAAACTAGGGGTCTAAACTACTCTACATAACAAGCTCTTTCCAGGGAAAAACACCTCTGCCCAAAAAAATTAACTTACAGTTATTGTTTTTTTTTCCCGCCAAAATGTTCTAAAAAATTTTGGCGGGAAAAAAAACAATAACTGTAAGTTAATTTTTTTGGGCAGAGGTGTTTTTCCCTGGAAAGAGCTTGTTATATAGAGTAGTTTAGACCCCTAGATTTTTAAATAGCGACTTTCTGAATAAGAGTTATGATTTTTTTAAAATGGGTTTCCATAGATTTTGAAGTTCGATATCTCGATTACTAAAAGAGATATCGACATGCGGTTTGAGCCAAAATGCTCAGTTTTTTACCCTCTTCCGAATGAGATATCATAAGATAGGCGTTGCCATTTGAAAAAAAAAGTTAGGGGCGCCCCCGCCCCCCCCGGGAGGGGCGACCAAAATTTTGACCCCCCCCCCCCAAAAGTAGTTTTTATTTATCTAGGAACATTCCCAAAGTTTGGTTTTTTTATCTGCGTAAATAAAGAGAAATGGCGCAGTCGTTCCGGGACTTACCGAACACCCTGTATAATTAATTAACGGCGTTTCCACCGATTGAGGAAAGATTACAGATGCGAGTCTTTTCGTGCATTACATTCATACACTAAACTGAACTGCGTAATCTTTTCTCAACCGGTGAAATCATCGGTGAATAGAAAAATAGCATTGATTATAAGCAAAACGGCAGCCCTGTCTCACAAATCGTCGAGGTTAGAATCACCCAAATGTTATTGCTGTTGGTGATGTTGTTGTTTATTCCTCTAAAACGGAGAGTGCACTGGAAAAAAAAGAAGAAAAATTGAGTAAAATTAACCATGAAATAGTAAAATACCGACACAACCTTAAAGAAATAATAAATTCTATTATTTCCTTGAGGTTGTGCCGCTTAGTTACTATTTCATGGTTAATTTTACTCAATTTTTTTTTTCTGTGTGGCAACGGCGAGTAGCGTGCGATACATATGAAATTAAGGTAGGCAATACGTTCTGTGAGTATTCAGACATTCAGGGAATCATTTTAGAAAAAGCTTGATGGTATCTACTTCCTGAGCACTGAAATCAGTCAGCTTACAGGAAAGTTATTGAAAATTATAAAAGAATAATTCGGTATTGGGGACAGCTCTAGAAAATCTTGGGGCATTTGCCTTTACTTGCTGGTAATTAAACTTGCTGCTTTCATTTTCCTTTCTTCGGAGAGTAAAACGCACGTAATGCAAACATTCAAGAATGATTCACCATGGAGCGTTACACTAAGTGTAAATTTTAGATTCTCAATGACCAATAAAATACAAACTTTTTATTCCATCGTCGTTTTTTTTTGTTTCGCAATCTTTTTTCATGCGATTTGACAATATCCATTTTTATCTGCATAGAAAAATCTTGCATCACAAGAGCGCAAGAGAGCTCGATTGTCGAGGACTTTCTCGAACAGAGACTGCATTAAAACACGCGCGCAAACATATAATACGATTCGTTAATATATGTATGAGCAAGCATCAGAGGGGGGGGGCATGCATTTTTCCCTCGATTGTTGCACACATAGGAGAGGTGGAGACGCAGACGGGCGGGAGGAAGCAAATACTTTTAATAGTAAACAGATGTATTATACCAGAGACAAACAGGCCTCACGATGAAACGCAACCCGCACGACGACGCACGGCGCGCGTGATTCTACGGGGAGGAATTTGTGGTGCATAGCTAGAGCGATGAAAAAGGGAGAAAGAGGGGATATATATAGATATAGGTCGTAAAGGAGCTTGTTGTATACTTATATAGACGGTGGCTTAAGGGGAGGGGAGAAGCGGGGGAAGGGGGTGAATGGGCGAGGGGGTGGGAAAGTGGGGAGAGGAGGGGGAGGAGGGGGGAGGGGTTGAGGAAAGGCAGGGGGAGGGGGAGGGGGGGCGGATGAGTTTTTGAATGTAACCACAGAGCAATATCAATTCCGGAAACTTGCGCGCCGCTCCTTCAATTTACCGCTTGTGCATCTTCAATCGAAACAGCGTTGCCAAATGTTGCGGTTGTTCCCCTGAGAACGCATTGGAAAAGCCGCGATATTTGGCAACGCTGAATCGAAAACGATCTCTGAAGAGTCTCAACAGTGAACATACACCCCCTATAGTATCACGACGAGAGCGACGGGAGACGGAAGACGGGAGAGGGAGAGAGAGAGGGAGAGGGAGAGTGAGGAGAGGAGGCGAATAATGCAACGAGAATGAGCTTCCTTTTCCGCCTCCACTTTTCTTCCTTTTCTTATTTTCTGCATTTTTTTTTTCTTTTTCTTTTTTTCGCACTGACTTTATTTCTCCTGCGTTCTTTTTATTTATTTTTTTCGTTTTGTAAATATTTTTGCTCTTATTATTGGGTG
>VMOF01000388.1:13664298-13774298 GCA_011764245.1 Trialeurodes vaporariorum
CAGGTTATTATTCTCTTTCGGCGTTCAAAGGTACTGATATGTTTCATTGAACGCCCAGTCAAAATTCTTTCTCCCCTCCCCCCTCTCGCGTTCCCGCTCTTCCCTCTAGAACTTGGTACAAGTAGTGCAGTTTCTTTGAAAGAAAGTAATTCTCTTTCGGCGTACAAAGGTACTGATATATTTCATTGAACGCCCAGTCATGAATTTTCCCCCTCCCTCTCTTTTTCTCTCTCGACCCCTCCATCCCCTTTTTATTTGGTGCTTCGTAAAAGATTCTACGCTGCATGTAAAGTTGCATTCGCTCTCCAAGTATAAAAGCGAAAGAAAAAACGTAAGTAAAAAACTAACTAAAATAAAAATAAAAATTTCAAAATTACAGGAGGGGAAAAAAACTGGGCCGGTTGTTCTTCTCCCCCCCCCCAAACCAGTCTTCTTTCCCTGCCTTTTTTAACTGCGGTGCTTTTTACAGAAATTTCTACGCTGCATCTAAGATTGCATACTTTCTCAAATCTCAAATCTTGTTAGGTCCCGAGCTCTCTGATTGGTCGAAACCGCGCGCAAGTGCACGCAAGTCGCAACGCTCGGGATTTAACAAGATTTGGTCCCAGGATAAAAGAACAGTGTGAGACTGAAAGCGGGAGGGAGAGAGAGGAGTGAAAGATTCAAAGAAAAGAAGTGAAAGGGAAAGGAGAGAGGTGAGCTGGTGAGGGTTCTTCCTTTACGGACAGGTAATACAAAACAACCGGCCCAGTTTTTTTCCCCTCCTGTAATTTTGAAATTTTTATTTTTATTTTAGTTAGTTTTTTACTTACGTTTTTTCTTTCGCTTTTATACTTGGAGAGCGAATGCAACTTTACATGCAGCGTAGAATCTTTTACGAAGCACCAAATAAAAAGGGGATGGAGGGGTCGAGAGAGAAAAAGAGAGGGAGGGGGAAAATTCATGACTGGGCGTTCAATGAAATATATCAGTACCTTTGTACGCCGAAAGAGAATTACTTTCTTTCAAAGAAACTGCACTACTTGTACCAAGTTCTAGAGGGAAGAGCGGGGAGGAACGCGAGAGGGGGGAGGGGAGAAAGAATTTTGACTGGGCGTTCAATGAAACATATCAGTACCTTTGAACGCCGAAAGAGAATAATAACCTGCCAAGAAGCAAAATTGAACGCCGTTTTCTGACTGGGCCGCTCGACTACTTTTTTTGTGAAAAAGTTTTTTGGTGAAAATTTCAGGAGTTTTGAGAAGAAAAACTTAACATTTATTTTTACATCTCTCTTCCAGTGCTCAAGCAAATGCACTTTCTTTTCTTTTCTTTTCTTTTTTTTTACGTTAATAATTATTTATATTTTATTTTGAGCAACCTCCTCCATTCCCCTGATAGTTGCTCCTATCCTCACCTTCTGCAGTAAAGTGCCTTGATCGACTGACAGTTGCAGTTCCATTTATAAGTGGGTAATATGAACGAGACCACCGCAACAAACCATGTAATTTTCTCCCTTTCTATTTTTTAATAATGAAAGGAAATTCGGTTCAGTATTGTGTCTTTAGAGTGTATCTTATCTGACCTAGAGTCCCTGTTGTATATACTATGACAGGGACCTTTCTTCTTAACCAGGCATTCTTCAATTCACCGACGATCCCACCGGTTAAAAAAAGATTACACAGTCCAGTTCAAGGCATGGCCATAATACACGAAATTACTCTGATCTGAAATACTTTCTCAATCGGTGGAAACGCCGCTAATTAATTAAAATAGCCGCAAGTTTTTTAAAGTCATCGACGACTCCACCGATTGAGAAAAGATGACAGATGCGAGTATTGTCATGCATTACAGCCATGCACTGAACTGGACTGTGAAATCGTTTCTCAACTGGTGGAATCATTAGTGGATTGAAAAAAAAAAAAATGTCATTAATTATACGCAAAACGGCAGCTCTGCTTAGTTGCCTCCGATAAACGCCGCATTTGCATATTTTGACGACCGAACCCTGGTAAAAATCCTTAAGTTTGCTCGTATCAGGTAAGGACGATTCTCAAATGAGTACTTTTTGCAACCGCGCATCGATTTTAGACAAAAACTCTAGTGTACTCTCGTTTATTCGAAGCCCGTTAATTCGAAAATCTCAATAATTCGAAGACGAAGCCGATCCCCGTGGAAAATCGCGATAATTCGAAAAAAAAATCAATGTATTTGTCCCTCCTCGTTAATTCGATTTTTTTGGCTCTAAGGTATGTGACCCAAAGGTTGCCATACCTAAGCTTGGAGCCAATTTGCACGAATAAGGCATGAGAGAGAGAGAAAAAAAACGAAATACGCCAATTTACTCTTCAGACAGTTGGCTACCATTTGTTAGTTTTAATATTTTAGAATTTGCTTGTTTTTTCGGTTTTTTGGCGTTTGAAAAAAAGTAGGGTTTTGACATCGTGCAAAACGTGCACCTAAGATGGCCACCTCCAATTTTTTGATGCACCTAAGGTGGCCACCCCCTTTTAAATTTCATGAATACGCATTCGAATGATATGGTATTGTTCACAGATGGACTCAATACCTTTGTTCAATCAAAAATTACGATGATAATGATAAAGTTATAGTGTTAAAGGGGGGTTTTAACCTTTTTTGGCCCCTTTAAATTTTTTCATCTTTTTATCACTAATTTTCCCGTTGATGATAATATTCCAAAAATGGTTGTTAATATAGTAATTATTTAGCTGCTGATAGTACTTAATTAGTTCATCTTTACGAATTACCACTACAGGAAATTATAAACTTAATATTAGTGCCCATCAGGGAGTCAACGGGGACCATAAGCACCAGTGAGTGAAAATAAAATAGAGGGAGAAAAACCTTATTTTTCATATTTTCCGTCAAAATTTACATTCAGCGGAATTGTTTATTTTTCTTTACTCCTTTTTGGTCCAGTTGTGCGTTTTGACGCCTTATGCTAATGATACCGGCCTATGATTCGTTAAAATTAATTTTTCACATATCGTAGGTCATCAATATAAACATGTTACAAAAACGAGCAGGCCACCTTAGGTGCACCAGTCAAACCACGTGTTTACACAAATATTTGCTAATATCGTCAAAACATGTAAAGTTTACGGAAATATAATCATGACTCATAAAATAAGAGTGAATAAGCATTTAAAAAATGTATAACAAGTCAAGATTAAATTAGTTTATAGGCTTAGCTTTTTCGCTTGTTTAATTACGTGAAAATTGTAAGAAAGCCTGCCAAAATGATGATCACCCTTTTCCGCACCGACTGAATCACCCGACACATTTGATTTTTGGTATGGGGGAGCAATGGCATCTTGTTACTCAGCACTAACGCCATCTACTGTCAGTTCATGAAACTGACTGAAATAAACGGGGGTGGGCCACCTTAAAACCCGGCCCACCTTTGGGTCACATACCTTAATTCGAATTCGGGCGGCAGTGTGCGAAGCTAGCTTTAATTTGAAATATCTGGAAGGACGCTCTGTATTTCGAATTCTCGGAGACGGACGCTCTGTAATTCGAATTTTTGAAATACTTTTTAGAAAATACATATTCGAATTACAGAGCGCACGGTCTGCCAACTTCAAATTGAGGAGCTGATTTGAAACTCTTTAATTCGAATTTTTCTCCGCTACCGATGTCTGCAATTCGAACGCTTGCTGTATAGTTCGAACTCTCGTTAATTCGAAGAAATTCCTTGGCCTCTTCGAATTCGAACTATCGAGCGTCCACTGTATTTGCTTTTTCAGCAGCGCATCTAAGACACCAATATTTGGAACTTTTCGAACCTAGAATAATCTTTTAATAAAAGACAGAGTTAGACAAATATTATTCTACGAATTATTTGTCTAATTTGGCAACGCAATAAAATTAGATTATTCGACAAATTATTCGACAAATTATCAGGTCAATGGAGCTGTTGCAAACTTTTGCTACAGGCTTATTAATAGTTGATTAAGGGGTAATACCCTGTAAAAATAACGATTAGCGCACTAAAAAATCACGAAATCCACTCCTAAACTCACAAAATGCTTTTAAACGCGAGACCGTAATGGCGGCCGGGGCCGCGGTTTTCTTATGGCAATTGTATGCTTCTTCTTCTTCTTGCGTGGTGTTGCGAGAACACCCCGTGTAGATGGCGCTGATTGAAGATAGGGAACCCCAATGAAAACCGCGGCCCCGTCCGCCATTACGGTCTCGCGTTTAAAAGCATTTTGTGAGTTTAGGAGTGGATTTCGTGATTTTTTAGTGCGCTAATCGTTATTTTTACAGGGTATTACTGCATAATCAACTATTTTTAAGCCTGTAGCAAAAGTTTGCAACAGCTCCATTCACAATACCTACTCACAGACCACCTGTGGCGTCCCGTGAAATCTGACAACGCTGCATTTAGTTCATTGGAACTCATGCAAAATATCGATTCGAGGAAGTGCATTGTGCACCTCCAATAGTTCAACTTTTTTCACTCGTTACAGCGTTGCCAAATTGCACACAACGCCCGAAAAGTATAAAATTCTGTTTGTAAATATATTGGAATCTAATAATCTTTGATGTCAATACTTGAAGGCTCAAAACTATTCCCGTCATCGTGAAATCATCCGCTCACTCGCAAAATATTTCTAACGCAATAGACTTCTCAGGTACAGTCAACGAATTATATAATGTCAGTCAGTTCTTCATCGCTCTCGTTTCTCCATTAAAACACGTATGTTAGACAAGGATGCGGAGAACGGGATAAAACTCCCTCTTTCTGTCTTTTTCCTACTTACACATTTAAATGGGAAATGAGAGAGATGGAAGAGATCCTGGTTGCGCCAGTGATGTCAGTCAACTCCTTAGATTTTGGTTTAGGTAGGCAACCTGCAGACTTAACACAATGAATTGAGGCATTGCAGGTGGCCTACCTTGTTAACATTTAAGGAGTCGACTGACATTATTTAATTCGCCGAGTGTACATAAATTTGGAGGGGAATAATATAGGTTAGAGTCCCTATACATACTATGAGAGTTGCGCCAAAGTTGAATCCATTTCTAATTGGCTCTCAGATTTAGGCTGTCAAGAAAGCTCCAAGAGGCAAATGCAAATGGCGGAGAGTTTGTTTACTTTTCGTGTACTAGCTTTCATTACACATTTGAAGTAACAAAGACCGCAGTAATTATTGATAATTTTTCCTCTGCTTGAATGTTATTCTGGGGAACATTATCTCTTTCAATAACGACTGTTATTGGCGGACAACTGTTGGGAGGCTCTAAAAGCACATTTTGACTAAATTTATGGCAGAACAATATTTTTTCTGAAAAGTACTTGCTTTTTAGAGTATTTCAGAACCCTATTTTTTTTTAAATTCCGACTTTTCAAATATGGGAGTTCTGATTTTTTTGTAAATGGGTCAAAACCGAACGTTGAATTTCAATATATCGAAAACGAAAAACGATATCGACGTCTGGTTTGTGCTAAAAGTCCTAGAATTTTATGCCCTCTCAAATGATGTATCACAAGATAGGGGTTGACATTTTTGAGACAGCCCCCTGGGGGGCCCCTTGGGGAGGTGGGGGGGGGGTGACCCCCCTAAAAATAAAGTCCATCTAGTGTATGAAGAATGGTCCAAACTGCAACTTTTTATCTCAATGCGTTCAAAAGTTAGACAGGGGGGATACACATGTTACACCCTGTATAGGGACTCTTAATATCAGTAATTGTCAAATACGATAAAAGCAGAATGCTGAGAGTGGCAACACTGATGGTGTGATGGTTACCAGATGATGGAAGTGTCAATGTCCGGGTCCCCCGCTACGCTGCGCTGCGCCTTTGCCCTCTCTATGCCGTGTTTACCTAAATTAGCGGGCGTGAGTCAAACACAAGTTTGCGTTCGTTGAGGATTAAACATGATTTGTTTTCCTTTCTCCAACCCCGCCCCTCCCCCTACCCACACCCACAAGCCCCTGTCTCTCTTTATGGCTTCCCCCTCTCCGCACTCACAAATTCATTATATTTTTCGGGCTGCGCTCACAACAGATAAGTGCGCGCCATGGAAAAAATCGACCGTTCACGGGTGGAAAAGAATGCAGAGAGGGGGGACATCTCTCCATGACCATCGACCACATTAGTAAACACCACACTGTTAAACAAAAAAAAAAAAAATAAAATTAACAAAAAAACAAAAACAAATAAAATAAAATTAACAAAAAAACAAAAACAAATAAAATAAAATTAACAAAAAAACCAAAACAAATAAAAAATCACAGTTCATCAACATACGAATGCAGTTTTTGTTTCCATTATCACGCCCCTAATGCGTCATTTGCATGAGACGTATATTCTCATCAGACCATCAGAGATGCTTCACAATCGGTACATATACATGGGAACGCGGTTTTACATTAACGTCTGTCATCGATTGGAATAATTGCATTGTATTAACCGAAGAATGGGGTTTTAGTTACGGTTTATAATTGGAATCATTATTGTATATGGTGATTATATACAAGAGCCGTACAAGCTGAAATACTGAATTCAAAGATAGCCCATAGTTTATTTATTTTCGTAAAAAAAAAAAAAAAAAAAAAAAAAAAAAAAAAAAAAAAAAAAAATGCAGGAGAAAATAAAAGTATAGGAGGAGTGCATAAGGCCGGGGTTTGGCGCAAAAAATGGTCAAAATTTGAATTAGTATGAAAATCATTTAAATATTCAACAATTTAACGAACGAATAAAAGGGATTTTTTCTTAAAAAACTAAAAAATCACAATCTACTATTTTTGAGGTGGTAAAATACGCCATTTGAGTTCAAATAACCAGTAGAAACCACTCAAACCTATACTTTTGAACATTTTTGGGGCCATACACCGTCTTTTATTGGCACTCCTCTTATTTTGAAAATCTGGTGCGTCGTCATGGTAATAAAGTGTGTAGGGTCTCTATTTAAAATTTAGATCCAAATTCTTTAGCTCTTGTGGGTAAGGGGGTTGAAAAAATAAACTTTCATTCAGTTTCAAAGCGTTTAAAAACTTGCATAATATCTGCAGAATATATGAATCCCGTTCGCTTCAAAACCAATGTGATTGAGCTTCTATCACTCTGGAATCTGGATGCGCTTTTAGAGTACTTCTTTGATGAGAAACTATTTTTCAAGCAAGTCTGTCATTTGCAACACTCGGTCCCTCCCGCGTTTAAACTCGCCGGGTCTCTCAAAGAGTGTAGCGTTTCAATCTCAATCCGTTTCGTGAGTAAATCGATATAAATTGAATCGCTAAATCGTGAATAAACTCGACCATTTGCGAAATAAAAGTTTTGTTACAACCTGATGGGTTGCAACTTAAGAAACTACTTGGTGAGAAGCAAACGAAACTAACAGAACAAAGGATTAACGGAACGAAATAAAAGTTTTGTTACAACCTGATGGGTTGCAACTTAGGCAACTAACAGGTGGGAAGCAAACGAAACTAACAGAACAAAGGATTAACGGAACGAAAGGCAATAATTTATTTAAAGAAATAAACAGAATCAAAACGAACCAAACGAACCGAAGAGAGAAGCGAACAAACAAACTAAGAAATGAAGATTAAAGTGAAGAGGATTAATATGTTTTGATAACTAGAAAATATGAAAATTATCAATTGCACCGTGCACCCGGGCTCGGGTGACCGGTCGATGAAACAGCTAGAAACTGCTGTGTTATACTGAGTTTCACGTTTTATGGCTACGGACGAACAGACAGGCGGAAAGACGCCACAAAAAGTTTAATGCATTTACACCTCCAAGCCACCACATATGGTTAAATAATTTTGAAACTTCATGGATGAATATTCTTTAGGATAGTATTATTGGGCATGATGAGAGCCTATTATTTTGTAATTATCATGATTTAATGTATTGTAGTGGGCCAAGTATCACAACAAAATACCTTGAAAATCCCTGCGCCGCGCTTGCAATACTTCCTCTATTCCTAACTTCGTCTGACGTGAGAAAGTAAAAAGCAAAAACAAAAAAATAAATTAATTAGCTACTATAATTCGTCAAATAAAAAAAAATATTCTCCGGAAATAAAGCTAAAATTTAAATAAGAAACGGTGGAAACTTTTGAAACTTTCCAGTTTAATTATCAATCGCTAGTAAAACACACATAAAAAATAAAAAAATAACCTCAAAATTCTAGTCACCACTCAAATATAACAAAGCTAAGACTAAAGAGCAGGTCTTCATAAACACTGATTTCACACCGAATTACTCACAAGCTCCAGCAGCAGCTTTTTGAGGTTATTTTTTTATTACGAGTATTTGCATGGTTAATAAAACTGTAAAGTTTCTAAACGTCCGGCCTCTTAAAAAGTTAGCTTCGGATTTACCTAAAATGTTTTTATTTATTTGACAAATTTTTAAATCTTCGATGTACCGGTCAATTCAGAATCTGAGTGAGCCAGAAAAACAAAATTTAGGCTTTTAATTATTGAATCATCAAAATTTTAAAATGATCGAAAAAACCCAGTTTTCTGGGGCTTTGATGATTACTCTTGAATGAGTGTAATTTAAGATTCACCGATTCACGTATAGTTTTTCTCGCAGTTTGATTTATTAAGTTACAAGTTGTGATCGCTCAAACTATGGTAGTGTGGTATTTTTATGTTGACAAGATAATGGAGCTGTTGCAAACTTTTGCTACAGGCTTATTAATGCTTGAATATGGGGTAAAACCCGACAAAAATAACGATTAGCGCACTAAAAAATCACGAAATCCACTCCCAAACTCATACAATGCTTTGGTTACAAGACTTTTCGTCCTGTTTCTTTCGTCCACTTTTTTTTTCGCCCTTTTTTTTTCGTCCATGACATTTAGTCCTTGATAATTCGTCCCATCAATTTTCGTCCTGCAGAACCATTGGTCCACTCATGATTTTTGTCCTCTACTGTAACGTCCATGAGTTTTTAGTCCAATTATTTTTTGGTCCAGAGTATGTCTTTTGTCCTGTAATTTTAGTCCTATGTTTTTTGTCCTCAAAAAAAAGTTTGGTTCGTCCAATACACAGTGACGTTCATTTTCATTGGTTTACAGGTAAAATTTGTTGACTTTTTGCTTCAAAATGCGTTCATGCCATTACTAATTTAGAAAAATTGTTTAGAACGAAGACATCATGATAATAATTACATCACGAAAATGACACATACTCAAAGAAAAAGCAATCCCTAATAAAAAGAAACAATTAAGAAATTTTCAAAACAATAATTTTGGCGCAAAAATCATATAACCGTTCCGTATTTTCCTTCATTCATTCTCAAAAATTCATCAATGAAAGCGCGTACCCATATAGTTACAAACTTTCCTGGAATGGAAGGTTTATCATACGGCAGTTATAGTGTGCGTCTTGTTACCGAATCACCCGATAGATACAGCGCAACAATATTTCTATACGTAGAAACAACCGTTGCTACATCGCAATGCAGCTCAATAAAAACGTTCCTTTCATATTTTTTTCTGGGAATTGCATTTTCTCAAAAGAATAATTAATGAAACACCTAGTAGTAATACAATATTAATTTGTTTTTGGTGAAATTCTATTTCTTCGTTTTATTTCACCTGAAAACTAACGAAAAGGAGCATTGGACGAAACCAACTTTTTTTAAGGACAAAAAAAAATGGACTAAAATTACAGGACAAAGACATACTTTGGACATAAAAATAATTGGACTAAAAACTCATGAACGTTGCAGTCGAGGACGAAAATAATAAAAGGACCAATTGTTCTACAGGACGAAATTTGATTGGACGAATTATCAAGGACCAATCTTCATTGGACGAAAAGAAAAGGACAAAAAATCGAGCGGACGAAAAAAACGGGACGAAACGTCTGTTAACCAATGCTTTCAAACGCGAGACCGTAATGACGGCCGTTGCCGCCCACATTTTATGCTTCTTCTTCGACTTGTGTGAGGTGTTGCGAGAACAGCTCGTGTAGATGGAGCTGATTGAAGATATAGGGAAACCCAATGTAATCCGCGGCAACGGCTGCCATTACGGACTCGCGTTTGAAAGCATTTTATGAATTTGGGAGTGGATTTCGTGAATTTTTAGTGCGCTAATCGTTATTTTTGCAGGGTTTACCCCATAATCATCTATTAATGAGACTATAGCAAAAGTTTGCAACAGCTCCATTATTTCAAGAAAACTTCAAACTACAAAATGTCCTAAAAATTTGGGAAAATGACTTCTACTACTTATCACCGCTTTGATATTGATATGAGCCTAGGACTCTTTACTGGCCAAATTGTTGAACTAAAGACTGTAACAACAGTACTGATTTAGTAGTACTGAAAGTACACCATTTAAAATAGAATAATTTATCTCAAGGGAGTAAAAAAAATTGTCCTAAAAACGAGGAAAAATTACTTCTACCTAATTACTATCAACGCTCGCTTTGCTATTGACATGGAACCTGAGGCACTTCATTGGCCAAATTCTTAAACTAAAAACTGTACAGTCACCAAAAATATTGAACAAAAACAATTTAAAATGGAATAATTTATCTTACGGGTGAAAACAAATAAAATAAATAAAACAGGTCCACTTCATTTAAATTGCATTTTCAGAGCCAAACTGGAGCTGGATTCAAGTGCCATTTTACTTGAAGCATTGAGGCACTGGCACTCTATCCACAACTAGCCCACCTATATTGAGAGCCATCAACCATTTCAACAAGTTTCTGAAGCCTTTAATAAAGGTTGCGCGAGCAAATACAAAATTGGCTTAAATGGATCTACTCTTTATTCCCTCTCTGGTGGTTCACTAATTTCAACCCTTTTTCGTCAATCCGTCACTCCAGTAGCGCACCGAGAGTTTCTTCATCTCTCTCTTTTCTCCATTAAGAAACGTATGTTAGACAAGGATGGACAAGGGGATAAAACCCCCTCCTTCTGTCCTTTTCCTATTCATACATTCAAATGGGAAATGAGAGAGATGGAAGATATCCTGGTTGCGCCAGTGCGTCACTCGAATCTCAAGATCGCTGCAAATAAGCGGCACAATTGAAAGGTAACCGTGCATTGCGTGTAACCGGCCAGCGCTCTCTAGAGTGTCGCCAGATGTACGGCTAAAGACCGTATACTTCCCTTAACCATTTAAGGGCCAGGGGGGTGATCACGGAGGATCGGATCGTTTCGGTATCGTTATCGTTATCGTTTACATACAGGGTGTCAATTTAAAAAGGAGCCAGGCTTAATATCTCAAAAACGGCTCCGAATTTCGAAAAACGCTGAAACACGTGTTCAATTATTTTGAGGAGGACATCTTTTGAGGGGGTCCCCAATTTCGAAGGCCCCCCCTGGGGGGCCCCAGGGGGGTCAAGTCCCATATTTCAAATAGGGACCCCCATTTTTTATTTGATAATCGAAAAGAGGGTAAAATTCTAAGACTTTTGGCGCAAACCGGAAGTCAATATCGTTTTTCGTGTTCGATATATAGAAGGTCAAAGTTCGATATGGACCCATCTTCAGAAATTCGTAACTTTCCTTTAAATAGTCCAAATTTCAAAAACTTTGGGTCTAAAATGCTCTACAGAGCAAGCACTTTTCAGAAAAAAATTCAATCTTAACAGAAATTTAGTCAAAATTTGGTTTTAAAGCTCCCAAACATTTTCAACGTTTTTGGCCCCCACATAGGGCTATCAGAAAAATTCCGAGAGACGACCCCTATCGAGTGATACTTCAATCAAAAAGGCGTAACAAACTGAGCATTTTGGCGCAAACCGGAGGTCCATATCGTTTTTCATATTCGAGATATCGCATTCTGTAAATCGACATTTGACATTCGATATCTCGAATATGAAAAACGATATGGACCTCCGGTTTGCGCCAAAATGCTCAGTTTGTTACGCCTTTTTGATTGATGTATCACTCGATAGGGGTCGTCTCTCGGAATTTTTCTGATAGCCCTATGTGGGGGCCAAAAACGTTGAAAATGTTTGGGAGCTTTAAAACCAAATTTTGACTAAATTTCTGTTAAGATTGAATTTTTTTCTGAAAAGTGCTTGCTCTGTAGAGCATTTTAGACCCAAAGTTTTTGAAATTTGGACTATTTAAAGGAAAGTTACGAATTTCTGAAGATGGGTCCATATCGAACTTTGACCTTCGATATATCGAACACGAAAAACGATATTGACTTCCGGTTTGCGCCAAAAGTCTTAGAATTTTACCCTCTTTTCGATTATCAAATAAAAAATGGGGGTCCCTATTTGAAATATGGGACTTGATATATCATAACGCACCTATCAATGCGCAGTGCGCAGTGCGCAATAACGCACCTTGAAATTTAGCAACGTTGTCTTTTGTCTATTTAAACCTACGCAGAAGATCGAAATCGAGATTGTTCACTGAACACCTGGTTGGATAAACTTGGTTACCTGAGTTAATGAGTGGATTTTGAAAGTTTTCAATATTTGTACCTATATCGTCATTTTTGTGGGAGTTTCACGTTAGAATCAATTTGCCATACTGCTGTATATGGTCCCCCAAATAAATAGTACACAATAGTCCCATTTAAATGAAAGATTGACCATTTAAGTATTTGAGTTTATTTCAGCGTTCCAGAGGTTCGTTTATAACGCATAAGTTCGGATGTGCGTCTCTTATAGGTCTTTCCTTTAGCTTCACTTTAAATAAATATCATAAATATAAAGTTGGAAAAAAAACTGTCGTACGATAACTCGTGGCTCGAAACTCCTTCGATTCGCTTCGAAGTTACATGCGGTATAGGCCATAGGAATAGTGGGAAACTTTCTGGAGGGAAGAGGAGAGGAGAGGAGAGGAGAGGAGAGGAGAGGAGAGGAGAGGAGAGGAGAGGAGTGGAGAGGGGAGGAGGGAGGGGAGGAGAGGAGAGGAGAGGAGAGAGAGGAGAGGAGGAGAGGAGAGGAGAGGAGAGGAGGAGAGAGAGAGGAGAGGAGAGGAGAGGAGAGGAGAGGAGAGGAGAGGGAGAGGGAGAGGAGGAGGAGAGGAGAGGAGGAGAGGAGAGGAGGAGGAGGAGAGGAGAGGAGAGAGAGGAGAGGAGGAGGGGGGAGAGGAGAGGAGAGGAGAGGAGAGGAGAGGAGAGGAGAGGAGAGGAGGAGGGTACGAGAGTGGAACTGGAAGTGACAAAGACAAGCGCCTAACTAACTTATATTCTTAGTATTTGTCAACAAGTGTAATTGGACTTTCGTGCATACATTTTGGAGCGGAATCGTAAGTTCTGCACGGCTTACATGTCTAGCTCATTCAATTTTCACCCTCATTGTATAAATTTAATTGACAAGAAACAAATCAACTGCTTTCATTCATAGATAGTTTGATGTCGCCTTTTCTCTAATTAATATTGACTCATTTCATTTTTAGTTTTCAGTATTTTCATGTCTCTTTAAAGGCACTCTTTCGATCTAGCTAAGTTTCAAGACTCAAATCATAAATATAACCATGATATTCAGTGAAAGCAATAATATATGACAAGAAATATCTTCATTATTGCACTCCTGAAAAAATTCTTTCGGGGACCTTTAATTCCAAAAAAACTTTGTGATCCAATGTGATTTTCCCCACATAAGCGCATTTTTAAACGGGAATTTTGATTATGAATCTCTAGAAAGGATTGCTACCATTTTGTGATTATGATTTCTTCGTCATGGAGAGTGCTAATTTTTAGGTGCTTCTAATGACCTCCACATGCACAGAGTTTAATTTCTTGTGTCTCGTTGATTGCGACAGTTTTGGCTGTAGAGCGAGGCATAAATTCAGCATTTTCAAGGACCTAGAATTCATAATGGCGAAAAGAGCCATCATTTCTTGGTTTATACTAGCCGACCAGTGGCGTAGCGTGGAATTCGGCAACGTTGCAGGTTGTCCATCTAAACAAATGACAAATATCGAACTTTTGGGTGTTCGGTGAACACCTTCGCATTCGACATTTTACATGGGTTTAAATGGACAAAATACAGCGTTGCCAAATTGCACGCTACGCCACTGTAGCCGACATTTTTATGCAAAATTGCGCTTATGGGAAAATTACAGAGTTTGTTTGGAACCAGAGCACTATGGTTTGAGATCGAGATAAAGTGGTCGAAAATCAGTCAACAAAAGTTATCAAAAATCATCGTTTTCGACCTTTTAAGCTGATTATAAATCTTTCCAGTAACATTTCTAGGTTTAAATTACGTGTTCAAAGTGTTCTCTTTGTATAACATTGGTCTAGAAAGCTCATAAATGATTAATTTATGGGATTTTTTCTTTTCTTTTTAGCCACTTTTTAATGATCACAAACTATAGTGCAGAGGTCCCCGAACGGTATCTAATCATCGATACGAAACATCACTCTGCACAGAAACAATCTATTTTTTTGATTTTTATCGGTTTAGAATCATTTTAAATACCTCTGAGAGAGTTTGAATGTTGCATTCTCCCGCGTAAGAGCACACGTACATGTAAAATCTTATGTAACATGTAATGTTGTGACGTCACGCAAGCAAGCGGAGTCACGGCCTCCCTCTTATCGTAGAGTCTGGTTGACCCTGCAACTGACCCACGTTTCAGCAGACTTACAATAAATTCAAAGTATTTATGAGCTACACGTTTTCTGACTTTTAATATTTTGCCCTTCCCGTTGAATCCCCTGTTCCTACCGTTTTGCAAAATCTACCTGTCGCCTGAAGCCCTGACGCACAATGGTTCGAGGTAGACTAAAAGTGGCCAAAAATCACGACAAAATGTCATAAAAAGTCATCGTTTTCGACCTTCTAAGCTCATTTAAAAACTTTTCAATGACATTTTCAGGTTTAAATTACTTGTTATTACAAATGTTTTCTGCGATTAAAATTGTTTGTTCTTGAATATGATGGTAAAATTTACCATACTTGATAGCAGACTACAAAATCAGCCATGCAGCTGGTTAGTTCTACCAGTCCATTTTCCCGCGCAATAAGCTCATAGCGCGTAGCCAGTGGCGGCTCGTGAAATACGATATATCATCGATGTTCACTCCATTTAAAACTATAGAAAAGTATCGATTTCTCGGGGGTTCAATTGCACCCCCTGAAGATCGATAATTTTCTACAGTTTTAAATGGAGTAAACATCGATAAATCGCATTTCACTAGCCGCCACTACGCGTAGCCTCGAATTTGTCTTCCTCTCTCTTTGCCCATTCAAACACACTTATTAGAAAAGGATGGAGACTTAAAGGGCTATCAAGTGACCTATTCACTATTCAGCCCCTACCTCTTTCCTTTTCTGACACACGCAGTTGAAATGGACAAAACAGAGGGAGAAAGGCAAATTCGTGGCTTCGGCTATAGTCAAGATCATCCTTGAGTAAAGCATCCCCCCCTCACCGATGCTTAGCCCCTTCTTTTCAACGCTCAGTCACCTAGCTGCCTTT
This sequence comes from Trialeurodes vaporariorum, assembly GCA_011764245.1. Taxonomy (NCBI): domain Eukaryota; kingdom Metazoa; phylum Arthropoda; class Insecta; order Hemiptera; family Aleyrodidae; genus Trialeurodes; species Trialeurodes vaporariorum. The sequence goes on from VMOF01000388.1 coordinate 13,679,681, forward strand.
CCTCGTCTTTTATACCGTTAAGTTCCGCTGCACGCGGTGAGGATATCAGGGTTTCTGATCTTCCCACTTCGTAAGTTTCACCCGTTCAAAGGGGGAGCAATTGGGAAAGGTATCCGAAATAAGGCTCACAAGATCTGAGGTTTGCTAGTTACTAGGAACTCTGACAGCATTACTGTTTTCCAGTCTAAGAAATAGCAACCCTGACATTTATAAACGCTTATCCTATAAATCGGTTTCATTTATAATTCTTCCACCGCGGTCAATCTATTCATCCCCGATCCTGGTCCGAATGCCAGGACAAATTTCGACAAATCTTTATTCAACAAATCTTTATTCGACGAGCTCTTTTCCTCGGGTGGATACAGGAATTCGTCTCTCTCTCTCCTCTCTCTCTCTCTCTCTCTCTCTCTCTCTCTCTCTCTCTCTCTCTCTCTCTCTCTCCGGTCATATTTGAGCGCATGCGTTAGAAAAGGATAGACAAGAGGGCCACCACGTGACTTTAGCCTCTATCTCTGTCCTTTTCTAACGCACACGTTCTAATGGACGGAGGGAGAACGGCCAAATTCCTGTACCCGCCCATGTGTGCGTTACGAACAACCGTTTTTTCGGATTTTAAGATCAGGTGTGGAGTATTGACGACCGTCGCACAGTGGAGCGAGTCAGTGGCCGCGAGGCGTGCGGTTTGGCAACGTTCCTTTCTCCCATTTAGATACATTAGAAAGGTCGAAATGCCTGGTCATAGCCGCGATGACTGAAGCGTTCGACTTTTTTGGTGAATTTAAATGGAGAAAATATACATTGTTGCCAAATTTCACGCCTCGCCACTGGAGCGAGTCAATGGGAGAGGTCGGACATGGAATATGTAAACTTTATAGATGTTTGTACTATGACTTTCAAAAGAAAGTTCCGTTGTCGAAATTTTTACTCCTTTTAATCTTGGCTATCTTTAAACAATGGGACTCTTGGAAACTTTTGCTGTGGGCAAGTGAATAGTCCAATCTCCTGTAAAAACCAGCGAAAATCAAGAAAACCACACTTAGAAAGTCTAAAATTCAGTGATAAACTCACATAACTGCTGAAACGTCAAGTTCGTAATGGCGCGCAGTCCAAAGCAGGTATCATGAGAGATTCCTGTCTATTACGTCACTTTCTCTACGGAAACACAGAGATATGTCTCAATTTAGATAGGAATCTCCCATGATAAATGCGTATAGCTCCGCCATTATTCCCAGTCTGAGAGTGATTTTCGTGATTTGTTAGTGTACTCGTCGTCATTTTTACAGGTTTTTATGCAAGAATCAACTCTTCAATCCCCTGTATCAAAAATTTGCAAGAGCCGCATTTTGCGGCTTTCAAGTAATTAAAGACGAATCCGTTCGAATGGCCGAGAAACCAACGAAAGAATCTTGAGTCATAAATTGTTTTTGTAGGATCTTTTTGCGACAAAAGAATCTTTTAAAGAATCGATCTTAATTACTTTTGCCGGAAGCTGTAAATGTAGAGAAATATTGCCTTCTAATTTGTTTACGTTAGAATACCTACGCCGACTTAGGTATTCTGCCAAACCGCTTTTGAACCGGTTCAAAAACCTAAAGTTTTTCCATGACCCAACCGCGAACTGACATTTTGGAAACTGTCTGAACCCGAACCGAACCTGAACTCTTTGTTTGGCCCGTTTGACTCCCTGGAATCGATCCACTGTGCATTTGACCGAAACCCATCGAAGTCTTATCATCCGAATCAACAGAACAAAAAAAAAAGAGAAAAAAGCTAATAAATTATTGGTGGACATACGTACGTTACCTGTCCTGAAGAGGTAATATTTCCTTCTTCTGTGTCTCCCTTGCTATCTTTATCTCCTTAAATTTTATTCTTCCTCCTTTCCTGCTGAAAGTTTGAGTGCTTCCGTTTGTAAGTTTAAAAAAAAAAAGTAAGTATGATACTCGTATTTCTTTTCATTTATATGTTTTTTTGTTTCGTTTGATATTAGTTTTGTTCGTACTTTGTGCGCATTTTACTTACTTGGTTGATGAAAGGTTACAACTTATTTATTGACCCACATTCAGTATACAGGGTGTTCTAAAAATACTTATCGATCCCAAGTTGACAAATGACTTTCTGTTTCAATAAATAACCAGGGAGCTGATTCTGCTATTTTCAGTGGCGAGGCGTGAAACTTGGCAACAATGTATTTTCTCCATTTAAATTCACCAAAAAAGTCGAACGGTTCAGTCATCGGCGATGACCAAGCACTTCGACCTTTCTTATGTGTTTAAATGGGAAATAGGAACGTTGCCAAACCGCACGAGATAGCGGGAATCGACCCATCCCTTTGATTTAAACGGCATCCCTTGACAATTTAAACTTATAGGTAAAAGAACCGATTATTGAGGACGCTGAAAGCCTCCTGGAGAATCAATTGTTTTACATTGGTTTAAATGGGAGGAGGACACTGTTGCCAAATTTCCCGAGCCGCCACTGATTTTAGAATGGCAGAATCATCCATTGATTTATATGAGAGATTCTTCCGACCTCAAGCTAATGCGATGACCTGTTTTTTATCGAAATGAGATATGTAATTTCCAACCTAAGCCTAGTAAGGAATTTTGAGACTCTCTGTAGTCTACGAATGTTTGTTTTTGGTTTGTTTATAATTTTGTTTTTCCTCGTTTTTAATTTCCCGGCAGCTGCTCGATCGATTGACCAATCGATATGTGTCACTTGTTATTGCAATAGATCTTTCACAGCAAATTGATAAATATTGTATAAACAATGTATAAACAATGTATTGATAATAACCAGCGCTTGATGATTGGTCGTGTTTTGATACACTTTACATCGACGTATGTGTAAAATTTAATGTATTTATTCGTTCATTCATTAATTCAATATTCAATATTCCTTTTACATTTCACCAGGTGTCGCAATGTCTACTAGAGTTTAATTAATTTAGTTTGACTGAGATTAATTAACATAGTTTGAAAGCAATTAAAAACAAGGAAACATGTTTACTTGTAACTTACTTACTTTCGCGAAGTAAGTTCTGATTACATAAAGGAGAATCATTGTCACTACAAGGAATATTTTACTTGTAGCCGCAGATATTTTCCTTGGGTTAGAGGAATTTTCCACTCGTCAATATTTCATTGTGCAGTTTCTTTATCACAAACGAAATACTTTGGATGGAAAAATGGATTAATATAAAATAATTCTCTCAGTGGGAGGAGGGGGCCTTGTATATCAGTGTATAAAACGACCTATTAAAACCAGTATCTGAAACTAGCCGATAAAGCTGCAGTATTTTGTATGATTTTGATCAAGTATGGTTACAAAAATTGTTACAATTTAGATTAAAAGCATTCGTTTAAAAAAAAAAAAACATAAACGCAACTGCAAGTAAAAGCAAACATTAAATTGTCTCAGCACTTCTATAACATTCTCTTACAGGCGCCACTGAATGGGGGGGGGGGGCGCAAGAAAAAACCCACACTGTTCCGATACGTAATAAATATTCAAATTTTAATTTCCCTTGCACGAATATTAGATGCGCTGGTAATTTTTTAAAGGTAGCTCGGAGCGAGAGTAATTAATGTTTTTTATCGATTAGAGAAATTATTGCGAAATCTATGATTTATGGATGCTGGAAAAAGTAAAGTTAACTCACTCCAGCAATAAAAACCATTAAAGTTTGCAGCGATTCCAAATCGAATGTCCCCCCCCCCCCCTCTTTCTGTTTTTTTTGGGCAAAGGAATATATGCGCAACAGTTAATTGAAATAAAATAAACAGGACCAACTCCATGCAGCGCTGTCAGATTTTTCGGTGAGTGCGTTAAATAAGCAAATCCCTTTCGACATCTATAGGCTGTGTTGAACAGCAAACTTGTTGACGTGCAACAGTTTTAGAAATGCTAGCGTAATGAAGCGGTCAGATCCCCTAGTTAACCCTTTCAGGGCCAAGCCCGAGTATACTCGTTTTTCTTCTCTAGTCTACTTCACTGAAAACATGTACAAGATAAGATGTCTGCGGGCGCCTTCAATGTATCATATAAGCAATTTCAACTCCCCCGAGTACGAACAGTTAACTACCTTCCCTTTAAAAATAGAAGGGTGGGCGTCCTTTTAAAAAAACCTGGCCCTTAGAGAGTTAACATACGCAATCAGTGAAGCGCCGTCCCCCTTTCCGTGAGTGTGTACCCAAACGCACTCTCAATGGGGCTCTTGCGAATTTTTGCTACCCGGGAATGAAGAGTTGATTCCTGCATAAAAACCTGTAAAAATGACAATGAGTACAATAAAAAATCACGGAATTCACTCTCAGAATCGAGCTTGATGGCGGTTCGACGCAGGTATCATGGGAGATTCCTATCTAAATTGAGACATACCTCTGTGTTTCCAAAGAGAAAGTGGCATATTAGATAGGAATCTCACATGATACCTGCGTCAAACCGCCATTACGATCTTGCCATTTCTGTAGTTATGTAGGCTTATTACTGAATTTTAAACTTTCTCAGTGTGATTTTCGAGATTTTTACTGGTTTTTACATCAGAATGGACGCGATTTTGATAATAGTATGTCGTGAAACAAAGCCCTGTATCCGAATTTCGACACTAGAAAGAGATGGGTATACATGGGGGTCACGGGAGAGTGAGTGAGATGAGTGAGTGCCTGCACATGCACACTCCTCAAGATGGGTGACTTGCTTTTCGAGGTTATATTTATTATATTATTTAGCCATGAATCACAACCAATCACCATCCGACCTGTTGCCAAATATTGCCGGAAATGCTTACTTTCCAGCAAAGGCGGGCCCGAGGAGAGCCGAATAAGTATACAAAATGTTTCAAAATTAATTTAAGATGATTCCAGGGTCGATTAGTTCCAACATTAAACACCACGTTGCGCTGCTCAAAAGGTCTACAGTTTTTGGCTGAAATTGTCAAAATTATGCTAATAACACAAATTTAAGGAAAGTCAGCACCTGCGAGCATACTCTAGGAAGATACCCTGAAAGTTTCAAGCTGAAATACTCAACAGTAAAGCTGGAAATTATAAAATACGAAAATTCCCATAAGTCTCAATGAGTGCGAGTGTGGCAGATAGACGCGTATTATCCCTGGCACTCACTCTCACTCACTAAACTTATGGCGAAATGAATTTCCTTATTTACGTCTTTAATTTGAAACCAATTTTGCTCGTTTTGGGCCTAAAAAATCCATAACGAAATTTGTTTGGGTGCTGGCGTTATTGGATTTCGCGTTTTATACCTACGGTTTCAGTTTAAAATGCCAAAAACTCGACTTTTCCAAAAAACGACTAGGGGCACTATCCTTCAGATTGAAATTTGGGAAAGGTTCGCTTGGAATCACCTAAAGTTTCCATTATGATTACATTATTCTGTGCCTCTGGGTAAGAGAACAGGGGCCCGATCAAGTTGGCAAGAATTCGGACTTTAATTGAAATAGTAGCTAAAAACTCACTCTTTGCTCATCAAATGGTATCGATAACCCTCAAGCTCCACTTGAAGTTGATTGTTGCTTATCGGTTGAGCTAGCTCGAGTATAACTTGATTGAGCTCCAGAAGCTCCAAGGTTGGCATACAATGGTCATACTTCATTGTTGGATAGTGAGGATTCGAGCATACTATAGTAGATAGTTTACGGATTTACCACGCTGAAAAAATAACCGGTAGAATTTACTATCTACATAGTTGATTTTGGAGTCAGCTATCATCGATGGTAAATTTTACTAAATGATGGTAAAATGTACCAACAACTTACTTAATTTACCATATAATGTACGTTGCATTTACCATCTACTTGATGACTGACTCCAAAATCAGCGCAGATGGTATAGCTATAGTTTCTACCAGTATATAGGCGGATCCAGCAATCTGGCAACAGTGTATTCGTCCCATTTGACTGCATGGAAAATAATCGATTAGTCACGGGGCCATGGCCCCTTCATGAATCGATTGTTTATCATACATTCAAATGGGAATAATGCGCAGTTGCCAGATTGCTGGATCCGCCTATGTTACCAGTCTTTTTTTTCCGTACATGCATCTAGGAGGAGTACCATTTTGGACCAACATTTTTCGGTCCCAGTTGCGCAAAATGTAACTACTCCCCCCTCCCCCGCATATAGTGAAATGGGTGGTCCCCAGCGGCGGATCCACCAGGGGGGGGGGGGGGGCACGGGGGCACGTGCACCCGCCTGAAGCCTCAAATGTTGCCTTTTTTCAATAGAATATAGCCCGAAATTTCCTCCACCTACGCTGTAAATCCCAAAATTTCACATGCGTCCCCCCCCAGAAAAATTTTCTGGATCCGCCACTGGCGATGTCCGTAGAGTCTACAACTCATAGGTCAATCACAGTTTGTCTATCCTATTGTTTTAACTCTCCATAAATAGGGGCTCTAGTTCGAACGAGAAAAAAGAACGCGAAACAATTGCGAACGTTGATTTTTTTTGGCGACAAGACAACGACGCACTGAGTTGCAGTCATAGCTACTACTATAGTAACGCGAGCTGCACTTTCCGGCTCGAAAACAAGGTGCATTTAAAAGAGAGACCTCTCGAAAGTATACGCGCGGGAGAATGGCCGAGTGAGCCAATTCGAAAACGAAACGAGAGAAATGATTGTGAGGGCAGGCGGCAAATGGATGAGCGGGAGACGGGCTGGGGAAGGAGGCAAGCAGGGTTAAAAACTCTTGGATTGAGAGACCAGAGGAAGGGGGGGAGAGTAGGGGATAGAAGCAGAGAGAGAGAGGGAGTGAGAGGGAGAGAGGGAGAGAGAGAGAGAGAGAAGAGAGAGAGAGAGAGAGAGAGAGAGAGAGAGTGAGTGAGTGAGTGAGAGAGAGAAGAGAGAGAGAGACAGAGATAGTGTGGTAAAGTTAGAAAGGGAGGGAGAGAGAGAGAGCGTGAGAGGGAGGGAGTGGGAGAGGGAGAGAGAGAGCGAGAGAGAGTGTGAGAGAGAGGGAGTGAGAGGGAGACGGAGAGGGGGAGATGAGAGAAAGAGAAAGAGAGAAAGGAAAAGAGAGAGAAAGTGGTAGAGTTAAGGGAGAGAGAGAGAGAGAGAGAGAGAGAGAGAGAGAGAGAGAGAGAACGAGTCAGAAAAAGCGAGAGAATGGTGAGCGTGGGAGATAGTGGGAGGGAGAGAGAGAGGGAAAAGGAGAGAAGGAGAGGGAGAAAGAGAGAGAAAGAGAGAGAGAGAGAGAGAGAGAGAGAGAGAGAGAGAAAGAGAGAGAGAGAAAGAGAAAGAGACAGAGACAGAAAAGGCGAAAAGAAGGTGCGCCAATACGTAATAGATTCACCAATTGATTCAAAGGATCCGCCGAGTTTTGAAACACTGAGCTATATTCGACTTGCTCTAGCAAACTCGCATCTCACATCTTGCAAAGCCGATGTGCAATGCGGTAAATAGTGATTGGTGAGAGAGAGAGTGAGAGAGAGAGAGAGAGAGAGAGAGAGAGAGAGAGAGAGAGAGAGTGAGAGAGAGAGAGAGAGAGGGGGGGAACTTTGAGGGAGAGAGAGCAGAGAGCATCGGAACATGGAACATCGAGCATGGAAAGCGAACACGCGGGAAACAAACGAAAAAACTTCTGTTGGGGGGCGGGGGAGGTCGAGTTTTCATTTGATGTCAAGATTTCCCGTGCACTCTTGAAAATTGATTTCAACGCCCGCACGGATTGGAAGCCGCCGCCTCCTCGGTGTGGCGCGGCGTGCGGAGCCGTGAAGCTATGCAATGCGGCAAACGAGCGGGGGAGGCAGCGCGTGGAATCGGAGCGGCGTCAAATGTCATGTCGCATCTAAAACACGCACTTCGTACGGAAGGAGAGATGATGTGAAACGACGAGACGCCGCACGCCTCACGCGGGCACGCCACGCCACGCCTCGATGCGCTCTTCCGCATTCCAACCATAAAGTAAATTTCCAACTCAACGTTTTCGCATCGCTCCTCTTCAATGGGATGAGTGGGGGTGCGAGTCGTGAATGTGCGTGTTTGTGTGTGTTTGTGAGTAAGTGTGAGTAAGTGTGATTCTGTGAAATAACGGAGGTATCTACGCGCCTCCTTCACACGGCGACGACCATTTGGACCTTAGATCCGAACGAACGCCGCCTCACACAGTTGATTGAGAACATGAACTTTTTTGGATAAATATAATTCACCCAACGAATTTTGCCCAAAAGATCATAATTGCTGCACGGTCAAAGTCAGAAAAGTTCAGGTTCAGAATATTATTTTTACCGATTAAGGCACTTTCACCTATATAAGAACACTAATGGCTCTGTTTCAGCGTTCAAAGATCCGAACGCCGCCGCGCCACCACACATTGGTTCAGAACATGGAATTACCCGGACATAACTTTACGAATAAAAATGAAGACTCTTTAACAATAAAAAATAAACTGTAGGGAACACCCTACGAACACTTTCTCCCTCCATTTTTATCCGGGGAGACCCCCAGACCCCCTTTCAGTATTCTGGGGGAGACCCCCAGACCCCCCTTTAGAATATTTAAATTTTTCTCTTTTTTGACCCATTTTCCCATTGATTTTAATGGAAACCATTTTTTATCCATAACTAACCTAAAAGTTAAAATTTAAAAAAAAAAAACAAAAAGAAAGTTTCTCTGGGGAATGTTAAAAGCAACATCTCTGCAAAATTTGGATGCATATGAATCAGTAGATCAAAAGTTATGCTGGGTTTCACGTTTATGACTACAGACAGACAGACGGACAGGTAGACGCCACAGAAATTTTGTGCATTTACTCCTCCCTACCACATATGGTTAAGAAATATCGAAATGTCATGGATGGATGTTCTTTAGGATAGTATTAGGCATGATAAGAGCCAATTATTTTATAATAATCATGATTGACTTAGTCGCAGCGGGCCAAGTATCGAAACAAAATGCATCAAAAATCTCTGCGCCATTGCAATATTTTTCTCAATTTTTCTAATTTCATTAGAGTGAGAAAGTAACAAGATAACCTAAAAATGTGTGAAATCATTCAATTCAGAGCTTAAAATGAGTCAAACACTATAATCTTTTCAAGAAAATGTCACATCTGAAATAGTGTTAAAGCAAAATACCAAAATTTTTCGTACCCAGCAAAATTAATATTTCGAACCACTGTGCACCGTCGTCTCACACAGTTGATCGGGAACATGGACTTTTTTGGATAAATAATCAATCCAAAAAGTTAAAAAAAGGTGCAATGGAGCTCTCGCTAATTTTTGCTATATGCTAATGAGTGCATGCGCATCGTTATTCTTGTGAAAGTTTTCGTTGTAACCATTGTGCCGTAATATGGCGCTGCTGTATTGCTGAAGCAAAAGTACGAAACAAAATAAATGTATAGTTTTCAAACCACGTTGCATCTGCGTCAACTAGAGCGCTTTTCACAACAGAAGGCCGATGACAGATCGCGTCGTTCGCTGCGCAAAGACGAATTTGCGTTCTTGCACATGCTCAAAAACGCCAACTCGTCTCTGCGCAGCAAACAAGCCCATCTATCATCGGCCAACTTTCGTGAAACGACCTCTACTCTCCAGGCGCAGCTTATTATTAAATGGGACGGGACGGACATACTCAAGCGACCAAGCGCCCTCGCTCTGAGAGTAGATAACTATTCGTACTCAATTGACATGTTTTTGCATAAGTAGAAAAATGAAGGCGCTCGGCACTTCATTATAGTTAGAGTACCTATAAGAGAGAGTATAGCCGTATGTGAATCCTACGCTGATTGGCTGCGACATTTTAGGAGTTCTTAGCTTTTTAATATATTGCTTTTTAGCTTTTTAAAGGAAACATTACTCTCCTAAACCTAACCTAAAAATCCCTCTTAGTGGTTACGCCAGAGACAAATAGAGACCCAGCACAAAGCTTGCGACAGGTGTCCACTTTTCGGGGCTCAATTTTGGTCGGAACTCATCGAAAACAACAGCCAACAGTCGCCTACTGTTGACTGATGAGCACCTGGTTTCCATTCTACAAGCAAAACCTGTTTCCGTTTCCGGGACCGCGGACCAATCACAGCCTTTTGTTGAGCTCACCACTCAACAGTTAAGTAGGCGACTGATTATCGTTACAGCCGGTGACTCCCGAACAAAACTGTGACCGCTAAACTTGCTTCACTTTTCTAACACGGGGAGCATACGGTGTGCTGGGTCTCTATTTGTCTCTTGGTTACGCAGGTTACACATTTAAGGTGATTCCAGGCGAAACTTTTCCAGATTTCAATCCGATGGATAGCGCCACTAGTAGCTTTTTGGAAAAGTCGTGTTATTGGCGTTTTAAACTGAAACCATGGATAAAACGCAAAATCTACTAACGACAACACCTGCAAAATTATTTTATGGATTTTTTTAGCATTAAATGAGCAAAATTGGTTTAAAATTAGAGCCGTAAATTATGAAATTCGTTTCGCCATAAGCTTAGTAAGTGAGAGTGAGCGCGAGTGATGATACGTCTATCTGCCTCACTCGCACTCATTGCGGCTTACGGGAAGTTTCGTTTTTCATAATTTCCGGCTTTCTTTTTGAGTGTTTCAGTCTGAAACTTTCAGGGTATCTTCCTGAAGTATACTCGCAGGTGCTGACGTTTCTCAAATTTGTGTTTTTAGCGTAGATTCGTCAAATTTAACAAAAAAACTGTAATTTAATTTTTGAGCAGCGCGACGTGGTGTCCACGGTTGGAACTAATCGACCCTGGAATCATCTTAAACTATGCGTCCCTCTAGATAAATGTATAGTTCGTTAGATAGAGTAGTGGTTGGGTAGCGTTTGAGAGTGTTACTTTTGGCAACATTGCGCGCACGTCTTGAGAGCGATTGCCTTCCCGCGCTTTCTCATGTTTACTCTTTGTTCTACAGAATGGAGCCCAAACTGTGGCCGAAGTCAGAGCCGAGGCTTATTAAATATTTGCTGTACGCAACGATGTTTATTCTGCGGGTCCGCGTTGAAATATTTGTGTTTTCAATTAGTATTATTACCGTTCTTTTTATCATTTCCGATGCTTTATATTCTCATTCTTCCGTTGTTCTCTTGGTCGATTTCCGATTGATTTGTATGACTCCAAAAGCAAGCCCCGGGCGAGGGGTTTCCTGCGCGAAGACGGCAGGCAACCCGCACAACATTAATAATGGACAATAATTCTCACAGCTAGAGACGCGATCTTCGTCACACATTAGGTCGAAACACGTCATTTTCTGGATACGAAAGTTTGACTTCTTTGATCATCCGGGTTTTAGTTTCTTGTGTTTTGCCCAACGAGCTATATAATAGCGACAGAGAGGATTTGTGGAACGTTATATGTTGCGGCAGCACAGAGGCAACCATAATCGAGATCTCTTATGGACGTTTTTCACACAGGCTCGCGGGTTTGTTTGCCTCACTTTTATTTAACCTTTAAATTAAACAAAAGTAAAAAAAAAATGCGACATATACGTTTGAAATTGGTTATAAACAAAAGTGCAAGTGTTTTAGAGTGGCTATTTAGACACGGAAATCGATATATTTGTTTCTTCTGGAAGGATTTGCATGATAAAGAAACTGACAGATATAACATAAATATGCACAACTTTCTCACCTGCATAGTAGTTGTATTAGATTTCTGTGCGCCCAGATAGCCGCTGTAAAACACTTGCACTTTTGTTTATAACCAATTTAAAATGTATATGTCGCATTTTTTTAAAAAAAATTTAAAGGTTATAAAATTGAGGCAAACAAACCGAGCCTGTGTGAAAAACGTCCATAAGAGGTTACGCTCATTGCTGCCTCCGTGCTGTCTGATTAACATAACGTCCCACAAATCCTCTCTATCGCTATAGCTTGTTGCAACTGCCGCATTAAATACAAGTTTTTATTTAAGGTTAGAAAATATGAGCCAAACAAAACCAGATTTAGATTGCCCATGCTGCGCCTTCCTTTGAGATAGGATTTATCACACGTATCAACCTCTCTTTGAGGCTGTTGCACATTTTTGCTGTAAACAATTTTATTTGTCGATTCTGATGAAAAAACTTCAAAAATAACGATGGCAGCACTAAAAACTTCCGAAATTCACTCCTAAACTCAATAAACGCTTTTATTTGCGAGAGCGTAATGGTGGCTTAGGGCAGTAATGATAGGAGATTCCCATTTAACAATACTGTAACTCCATCAATAAGTGACCACTAAGGGACGACTTTCATTGGAAACCGGTGTCACTAAGTGTCACGGTACCATTCATCGGATGTGGATCACAACTCTAGTGACTAATTACTCTGTGAATCATCCGTGTTAGAAGAGTGAGAGAGAGTGTTAAGAAATTAAAATAGGAATTTCCCATTATTACTGCCCCATGCCACCATTACATTCGCGCGAATAAAAATGTTCACTGAGTTTAGGAGCGCAAATTTCGGAGTCCTGCCACCGTTCTTTGTGGAGGTTTTTATACTAGCAAACCGCGTATAGCAATAGCACAGAATAATACAATCAGAACGGAAATTCTGTCGGATTTTGAAGCAAATTCATTCCGCGTCCGCCATGTTGGGATATAGGATGTTTACATCTGGATTTGCGAGCGAAAAAAAAAATATATAGGACATGATCCGCGAAATTTTCATCCTGAAATGCCAATAGAATAAAAGTGAGGCCGGAAACTTAAGATTTCTTTCCAGAAATTACAGAAATAAATGAGTTTCAACACAAATCTTACACGTCCGCCATGTTGGGATATAGGACCACAGCGTTGCCTATTGGTGCTGTTAAATTCCAAACTTGCTTCCATTGGCTCTTATATGGGAGTTTCCGTTCTGATTGTATTATTCTGTGGCAAAAGTGTGCAGCAACAGCCCCATTGCTAGAGGAAGGGAACCAAACCCGGACCGCTGTTTTGTTTTTGGGCTGTAACTCAGCTAAAAATTGTTCAAATTTAAAACACTTATCAACATGTACATAGAACCCTTACTTTTAAAAAAATTGCCTTGGTTTAAAATTTGAGCCATTAAAATTTTTGTGAGAGAGAAAATTGCGAAAGAAGTCAAAAATATCGTCTGAGAAAAGGGGCTCCAAAACCGGACCACCTGGTAAATTTCGCTCATAATCACTGATTTTTTGCTCTAAATGCATATTTCTTACCTTAGCAACCATGGCCAAGGCACGCCATGAGAGAAAATGAAACAAGTCAGCATTTGTGCCTTGGAAAATCCAAAAATGAAATTTATCGTAAAAATTTTGTTGTGAGAAATTGTGATAAAAATGGAAAAAATAGCAAAAATTGAAAATCAATTGAAATGAAGATTAAAAACATCTGCAAACCACCAATATAACAGCACAATACTCAGAATGTCATCAAAGTTTCCTAATCTAGGCCAAAAATCTGGGCGGTCCGGTTTAGGGGATTTCAGTTCCAGAACTTCCTAACCTCACTACGGTAAAAAAAAAATGGGAGTAAAGTAAAAACTTAGACAGATTTACAAACCTTCGGTGTCACCAAATAACATCAAATCAAAAAAACCACTAATCTTTATCTTAAGTATAAATTTTAGGCCCCAACAATAACCAACTTGGAAACTTTGACAGTCACGAATCGCCGAATTTTAGCCTTAAATGCGTTTCACGACAAAAACAATGAATGAACCTGAGGTTTCGATGCATGAGCGACACCTACAGGTAAAAGAGAGTAACTCCACGTCACTGTCGATACAGCACAGCATCATTATGGTGGAGAAACGCGAGGCGGTCCGGTTTTGGGGTACCGGTCCAGTATTGGCGACCCTCCTCTATAGCTCATTGCAAGGGACCCATTGTGATTCAACCCGGCAGCCTTGTTTCCCGTTCTCTCACGCAACAATCACTTGCAATTGGTTGGTTGGCCGCGAGGCGAATAAACGTCGGGTGTGCGGACGACAAGATCCGCGCTTTCGCTCACTGCTTGCGATACCCGCCAATTCGGAACTCGCGGCACTCTGGGATGGATTCAAGCATTTCAAGCTTCAAGGTATATATGTATATATGTACACACACACACACACACACACACACACACACACACACACACACACACACACACACGCATACATACACAGTGTAAGCCATCCACGATTCGAACCGACCGGGACTGTCGCACTATGGTATGAGATTGAAAAAAGTGGCCAAAAATCAGTAAAAAATTGCCAATAACAATCATCGTTTTCGACCTTTTCAGCTTTATTGCAGACTTTTCATTGACATTTTTGCAGTTGAATTACTTATTGTAAAGTGTTTTCTGTGATTAAAATTGGTCTTAAAAGTTTTTAAATGATAAATTGATGAGAAATTGACTTTCTGATTTTTGGCCACTTTTTGACGATCTCAGACCATAGTGCGTCGATCGAATCCGCGCACGCACACCAAAGCGCGTTTCACAAGCTTGGACTTTCACACTGAAACGTGGCATTTACTCATACACACTCACATTTCGCAAGGGAAAAAACACTGTTTACGCGCTCACACCCAAAAGTGTTTACTCAAAAGAATGGAGGAGGTTCTGAGTCTGAGCTGAGCGGCCAAGCCACGCGACCCGCTGTGGTCCGAGATGGAAAGAAAAGTGGCCAAAAATGGGGCAAATTCAGTGGCGGCTCGTGCAATTTGGAAACCATGTGTTTTCTCATTTAAACCTATGCAAAAGTATCGATTTCTTGGGGGTCCAATGCAGCTCCTAAACATCGATTATTTTACATAGGTTTAAATGGAGAGGACCCGTTGTTGCCAAATTGCACGAGCCGCGCCACTGGGCAAGTTGCAAGGGTTTGAAAATGTTGTGTTTTTTAAAAAGAAAATGAAAGCACTTGATGAGCTGAGAACAAAAATGCCTTTGCGGTTTCTAATTCCGTCCCATTGTTCCAGAGATGAGATTATGACCCAAAATACATTGTTTCAAATGGGAATCCTGCGTAGTGACGTCTCTACGCTCACGATTTTTTACAACTTTACAAGTGTGTATCTCCCAGAGATTACTAAGCCTAAGAGATATGGCACTTCCTATCTCCGCCGTGTTAAAAAACCGTTGGCCGGGCTCCGTAAAAAACGCCTGCAGAATGGCTGTGATACAACGTGCAGTACGCTGGTGACCATAAACATTGTTGTTATTCATGTTGTTGGAAATGAGGTTAGATTCTCTGCAGCATCTAAATGTTTGTCATTTAATGGACGATGGGATGATTAAAGTGACTTAGATTTTCAGATTCACGTACAAAATATACCCAGAGCTCATTAAACTTCCCAAACACTTTATTAATCTTATTAATTTAGTTAGTGGCGTTGCTGTCAAATCTCATTCAAACAACAACAGTAGTAACAATGTTTACGGTCACCAGTGTACGCCACATTGCATACTTCGTAGGAGTCGAATAACACTTTTGAATCGTTATGCCATATCTCTTAGGCTTAGTAATCTCTGGTATCTCCAGTTACGGGAGGCTTGCAGGAAAATACCAAAGGCACTATTGTTCTCAGCTCACCAAGCTCTATAATTTTCTACCAGTAGCGGCTCGTGAAATGCGATATATCGATGCCTACTCCATTTAAAACTATAGAAAAGTATCAATCGTCAGCGGGTGCAATTGAACCTTCGAGAAATCGATACTTTTCTATAGTTTTAAATGGGGTGAATATCGATACATCGCATTTCACGAGCCGCCACAACAGACCCATCGATGAGAAATACACTTTACAATTTTTGGTCACTTTTCGACGATTTGAGACCATAGTGCGATTGCTGCCGCCACACACACCGCCTGAAGACGTGACTCAAATAAACAATTTTTCCACCGCTCCAGGTGTTTCCCTGACTCCTCTCCCTCCATTCCATCTTGCTCTATTCTGGTTGGCAACTCTCTCACCCTTTTCCAGTTTTCCACTCTCTTGGCGTGGCTGTTTTTGGCTGAGCTAGACTCCACCGCAGATAGACGGATTGGACGGACTTCTCGGCCTCAAGAAAGAAAAAAAAAGGGAGTGGGGGAGAACAA
The DNA here is from genome assembly GCA_011764245.1 of Trialeurodes vaporariorum. NCBI lineage: Eukaryota > Metazoa > Arthropoda > Insecta > Hemiptera > Aleyrodidae > Trialeurodes > Trialeurodes vaporariorum. Next base: position 13,695,678 of record VMOF01000388.1, read on the forward strand.
AAGAATCATTTTCTTGTCTGTAGGTATCTTTTCTCCTTCCTTTCATCACGTTTCTAATGAGAAACTAAACTTTCGGTCTCACCGCAGAAGGTTTGATGATCAAAATTGAATTATAAGGACATTTAAACCTCTTCGCTTAGTCTTTTGCTGCGGGTTTTTTTTTTTTCTTTTTTAGTCGAAATATGATTTACGGGGGACTTTGATTCACCTCGACTAGAGCAAATAAATTGTTGGGAATACCCTCCGAACACTTTTTCACATCATATTAAATTTGAGGGGAGACCCCCATACTTCTCTTTGATATTCTAGGGGAGACCCCTATACCCCCTTTAATAATCTGGGGGAGACCCCCAAACCTCCTTTTCATATTTGTATCAAAATCCAAAGATCCATTTTTGAAATATTTCAATTTCTCCCCTTTTTTTTTAACCCATTTTTCCCCATTGAATTTAACGCAAACCATTTTTCATCTATAACTAACCTAAAAATTCAAGTTCCGAAAAAGAAAAAGAAGCCTCTCTGGGGAATGTTAAAAGCAACATATCTGCAAAATTTGGATGCATATGGACCAATAGCTCGAAAGTTATCTTGGGTTTCACGTTTTACGGCCACAGACAGACGGACAGACAAATAGAAAGACGGACAGACAGACGCCACAGAAAGTTGTGCATGCAATCATGCATACACCTCCACACCACATATTGTTAAATAATATTGAAATTTCATGGACGCATATTCTTTGGAATAGTATTAGGCGATTACGTTGCGCAAGAGCCACGGGCGTGGGGCCCACGCCCGTGACCTCCGAAAATCTGTTGCACGGAGGCCACGTGCATGGGCTCCATGCAACAACATTATTTTTCCCGAGTCGCATCCAAAAATCTTGTTGCACGGACAACGGCCACGTGCGTGGACGCCACGCAACAACCAATAATTTCGTAATTGAGGCGGCCCCTGCATTAACAGCCCATGCGCGTATGTGCTGTTTTTGCGCCCAACAGCGCAATTGAAAATTATACTCAAGAAGTATCACCCCTGTGAATTTGGTGACGTGACGATGATTCTACGCGGAGATATCGCGTCGATGGGTGCAAAAACAGCACATACGAGTACATGCACTATACGTATAACTGTGTGTAACTGTGTACTATTCCCATTTGAATGCATGAGAAACAATCGATTAGTAAAAGAGCCATGGTCTCCTTAAGAGTCGATTGTTTCTCATGCGTTCAAATGGGAAGAATTCATGGTTGCCAAATTGCTGGCTGTGCTCATGTACTTTGAGAGGTCATTTTCCTTTACATTTAATTGCGAGCCAAATATAGCTGATTTATTATTTAGTTTTTACTTTTTTGTTTCAGTTTGCGTTGTTACTTTACTTTAAATTTTTATGTTTCAATAAATTATGGCAAAAAAATTATTATTCTCTCATTTAACTGTCAAATCCTATTAAATTTGCGTTAATTTAATTGTTGGGTGCAAAAACCGCACATAACTCACTTTTTTAAATTGGCCGCGAATGAACTCAAACCATTTTTTTTTTTTAAATTTGTCCTTGGATTCTCTTCAAAAAGGGTTCAAAGCATAAAACCAAGAAAAATTGTACTCATTTCCGAATCATATCAACGCGTTATTAACAATTGAAAACTTTAAATGCGTTTTCTGGAAATCAGGTTTTTCGCTATGTGCTGTTTTTGCAGCCACCGCCTCAATTCTGAATGTGCGTGGAGCCCACGCTCGTGGCTTCCGTGCAACAAGGTGCTCAGATTTCTGTTGCACGGAGGCCACGTGCACGGAGGCCACAACTGCTACGCGCTTTATTTTTGTATGGACAATACAAAGATACTATGTGGGCAATACTATGATGCAATACCTAACTTAACCTAACCTAACCTAACTTAACTGGGGTTATGCAATTACGTGTAATGGTTGCTTCAGTACTCGCATGCAAAGATAGAGCGCGTAGCAGTTGTGGCCTCCATGCAACAAAAACCTGAGCACCTTTGTAGCACGGAAGCCACGGGCGTGGGCTCCACGCACATTCGAAATTACGAAATTATTGATTGTTGATTGGCCTCCGTGCAACAAGGTTTTTGGAGGCGACTCGGGAAACAAAATGTTGTTGCATAGAGCCCACGTTTGTGGCTTATGTGAAACGTCACCTATTGGGCATACTGGCTAATTATTTTGTAACCATCATGATTTACTTAGTCGTAGTGGGCCAATTACCGAAACAAAGTACCTTGAACATCTCAGTACCATTGCAACACTTTCTCTATTTATAACTTCGTTAGTAGTGAGAAAGTAATACCTAATAAAGTGAGGACTTAGCTGCGAGAGGGGCACTTCTTCATTGTTGTGTTTCATTATCTCATTTCCTACTTAATTATTTATTTATTTATTTAAAAGAATACAAAGATTTAATTATAAACACCCAGAAATTGCGAATAAATCTCACAATCAATAAAATTTTCAGCACAATACAAGTATATCTGCTTCCCTTGGAAAGAAAAAAAGTATTTAAGAGATAATGAAACACTGGAATGAATAAGTGCCCCTCTAAAACATGTGTCAGACATGTGCCAAACGACATATAATAGGGGCAGTCATATGATTTTGTCCCCCTTGTTTTAACCATTTCTGCAGACTTATATGCATTACAATGTCCAAAAAGAGAGAAGAACAGTTTCTTAGATCCAACAGTGTTTCGGCAACGCCATACGTTGCCTATTTGAACCCATAAGAAATATCGAATTATTACGGTTGCTGTGAACCCTTGCGAATTCGACCTTTCGCGTAGGTTTAACCCCTCATGGGCCAAGCCCGAGAATACTCGTTTTTCTCCTGGTAGTCTATTTCACAGTGCTCCAGTATCATGATTCAGAATAAACGCGGTTCTGGATGTAGAGACACTTACAAGATAAGATTTCGTTCGGACGCCCTCAATGTATCGTATAGGCAATTCCAACTCTCCCGAATACGAACAGTTAACTACCTACCCTTTATTGACGGAAGAGCGGCGTTTCTTCTGATCAAACCTGGTCTGTAAAGGGTTAAATGGACACCATGCAACGTTACTAGTCTCCACGCGCGTCGTCCCTGTGTCTATCATTGCGATCATCTCTTTTTGTTTACGATCGGTTTACGGACATTTCCCCCCCGCAATTTCCCCCCCGGACACTTCCCCCCGGTCATTTCCCCTCGAGGACATTTCCCCCCCGTCAATTTCCCCCCCGGACACTTCCCCCCCCCCCCCCCCCCCCCCCCCGAGGACATTTCCCCCCGAGGACACTTACCCCCCGGACACTTCCCCCCCGGTCATTCCCCCCCCCCCCCCCCCCCAGTTACTTCCCCCCGAGGTTATTTATAGCTAATCAAATAATCAATCAACTTTTACCTCACAATTTACACAGGTTTGAAGGGCGTGTTTGAAAAGTTGCATTATTTGTTTTGTTTTTGTTTTGTTTTAAAGATTTTTTTCATTGTTAATGTGTCATCAAAATCTTTCAAGAAGGGGGTGTAATCACATTTCACCCCCTCGGATATTCCCCCCCGCGTCTGTTCCCCCTAATTTTATTGTTAATTAATTACTTTTAAAAATTATTACTATTAAAATTATTTTATAAAATAATTATTTGAGTTGAATGCAATATTTGGTTTTCTCTTTCAGACTCTGTCGATCTCCAAAAGATTATTTTAGTTTAGTAGATTACACACCCTTGTTGAAATATTTTGATGAAACATACCAATGAAAAAAATCTTTAAAACGAAACAAAAAATAACACAAAAACAAATAATGCAACTTTTTAAACACGCCATTCAAACCTGTGAAAATTGTGAGGGAAAAACTAATTGATTATTTGATTAGTTATAAATAACCTCGGGGGGAAGTAACTGGGGGGGGGAATGACCGGGGGGAAATGTCCTCGGGGGGAAATGTCTTTGGGGGGAAGTGTCCGGGGGATATTGACAGGGGGGAAATGTCCCCGCGGGGAAATGACCGGGGGGAAGTGTCCGGGGGGAAATTGCGGGGGGGAAATGTCCGGACACCTTTACGATCTAACACAAAGAGTAAACGAGAGTCGCAATTGAATGGAAGGCCTGCGTGGTCAACGTAGATAAAGGATCGAAACGCGGGATGGCCTCTGATTGGCTGCAACGCGTGGAGCAAAAATGTCTTAGGATATAGGGAAATTAACACGGGGGTTTCTTTCCGAGACGTTTATCTCGAAACCTGTGCAAAATCGCCTCTAAACAATTTATGCGAGTCAATTCAGCAGAATTTTCCGAACAATTTGATAGGTCATAAGTGCCACTTTATTGCAAATTCGAAAAGAATGTTTCAGTTGAAAAATACGCACAATAGTGAGTTACTCAAACACTGCTCGAACACACGCCAAACATGTAAACACACTATTGTGCGTACTTTTCAACTGAAACAGTCTTTTCGAATTTGCAATAAAGTGGCACTTATGACCTATCAATTTGTTCGGAACATTTTGCTGAATCGACTCGCATAAATTGTTTACATACGATTTTGCTTAGGTTTCGAGATAAACGCCCCGGAACGAAAACCCCGTGTTAACTTCCCTATACCTTAAGACATTTTTGCTTCACGCGTTGCAGCCAATCAGAGGCCAGCCTGCGTCCCGACCCCTTATCTACGTTGACCACGCAATCCTTTCATTCAATTGCGACTTTTGTTTACTCTTTGATCTAACATTTACCATTTAGATCATTCAAGATCGACTTCTCGACTGCCGAACTATGTGTCATTTTGGTATCGTATAATACTAAAAAAGCAGGGACCAATACAATACATGGACATCTTATCATAGTAGCAAGCAGCATGGCAGGATGGCTGCGACCTGAGTCTCCTTTATCATTCAGCCCTGCATTGCTGCATTTTTCAGATGTATTGTGCTCCTGTACCTACCACCCTCTAACCCCCCTTGCCTCTCGCCATCTAAATCTACGTCTCTACCTCTGCCTCCTCACCCCCTACCCATCGGAAATGAGTTAATTGTGTCGCTAAATCACGATCTCCGGTCTGTCCCATTTCTCCACTATTCTCCTCTTATATTCGTTCTCTCTCCTCTTCATACCACCATCCTCGCCCTCTCTCCTTGTATATGTACACAGTATACACAAACAATCTTGCTTTTGATAATCTGCACCGATATTTTTTTTTTAATACTTTACTTTTTTCCCCCTTATTTCTTTCTTTTTTTATTTCTTTTTCCCCGTCTTTCTTAGCGTCCATTCCTTGAACAAAGTGAGACGGAGGGAGGTAGGTAAGCGCGGGAAATAAATCGAATTCTTTTCTTCTCCCGTTTTCTGAGTCGCGTCGCGTTGCCAGTTTGGTTTATTGTGTATGCGGTAGAAGGGGGGGGGGCTAACGTTCCTGCAGACATTCGCTGACGGGATCTCACAGTAAACCATGCTATTTCAACTCTTCAATAAATCTTAATTTTTGGACTAATGGGTCTGTTGCATACTTTTGCTACAACAATATAGAACCTTGATTCTTCTGTAAAATTCGGCGAAAATATTGATGCGCACATTGAAAACGTTCAAAATCCACTCGTTAACTCAGGAAATCACTTCAATTTCAAACAGCCCGCGCTGCACTAGACACTATTTGCACCGGTATACTACTACATAGACTAGTAAACAACATCGTAACTACAAGATGATGGAATTCCCTTCTAAATACATGAACTATTGGCTGCATTTGCTGTCTAATCTTTTCGGTTTATCTAAGATTAGACAATAATAAAAGAAATGTACGCATCTAAACGAAACATGCCAATGTTTGTAAGCTCTGGTCATGTTCACATAAACGAGATGGTTCCATCTATGTAGTTATAAGTCGGTGATATAGTGTCTAGAGTAGCGCGGGTTGTTTGAAATGGAAGGTATTTTCTGAGTTAATGAGTGGATTTTGAAAGTTTTTAATGTGCGCATCGTTATTTTCGCCGAATTTTACGTTCGAAACAAAGAGTTATATTAATGTAGCAAAAGTACGCAACAGACCCATTCTAATAAAATTTCGCGTGATTCTTCAGAATTTAGTGCCGATTTCTACCACCATAGCGCTGACGTTCGATTAATGTCAAATTACAGGCCGAAAGCAATGTATATTTAAGAAAACGGAGTTTCCAGTTACTAGATTATCATTTGAAGTACGTCTCTGCAAAATATCTCGTCAAAAATGAACTTCAAAAATAAGGCTGAAATTACGAAGAAATTAAATATCGCATTTCGATATAAGAATCGATTGGTTTGAGGATTTCAACAAACTATAGCGATAGAGGGGTGCATAGCCGTTGCCAGGATATTGTGTTTCTCTCTCTTAGCTCATTTGAACGTATGTGTTAGAAAAGGACAGAAAGAGGGGCTGAAATCACGTGACAGCCCCTATAACCATCCTTTTCGAACACATGCATTCAAATGGGCAAAGAGAGAGAAAGGTAATATCCTGGCTACGGCCATGGAGGGTGCTTACATATTGTAAGTCCTATCTCACAGTGAGGCAGCATGAGCTATCTGATTCTGGTTTGTTAGTTTCATATGTTTTAACCTTAAATTGAAAATTGTAACTATAATTCGCAAGGGACAGTGGGTTTAAACAAAAGTGCAAGTGCGGTTAATAGTGGTTATCTATGGACACAGAATTCTAATAAAACTAGCCAGGTGAGAAAATTTTACATATTTCTGTCATGTGTCAGTTTCTTTATCGTGCAAATCCTTCCGGAAGAAACACTTATATCGACTTTTGTGACCATATAGCCACACTCCAAAACACACTTGCACATTCCTTTAAAACCAATTTTAAATGTGTTTGTCACAGTTTGTTTTTAAAAATAAAGGTTAAAAAAGTGAGCCAAACAAACCGAGCTTGTGTGAAAAAAGTCGCACATAAGATATTTCGATCATTGTCGAAATAATGATCGGAATATGTCCCACAAATCCTCTCTATCGCTATAGCTCGTTGAAATCTACAAAATAATAGGGCTCTTGCAAACTTTTGCTACAAGGGATTGAAGAGTTTGTTCTTGCATAACAACCTGTAAAAATGACGACGAGTACCCACAAAAATCACGAAATTCGCTCTCAGAATCGGGCTTAGTGGCGGAAAGACGCAGGTATCATGGGAGATTCCTATATCTAAATTGAGACAAATCTCTAGGTTTCCTTAGAGAAAGTGAGAAGTTAGACAGGAATCTCCCATGATACTTGCGTTGAACCGTCATTACAAACTTGACGTTTTAGCAGTTATGTGAGTATATTACTGAATTTTAGAATTTTTTAGTGCGATTTTTTTTTCGTGATTTTCGCTGGTTTTTACATCAGATTGGACTATTCATTTGCCCACAGCAAAAGTTTGCAAGAGCCCCATTATACTGAATTAATTCCTAAATTTGACAACACTGCTTTCACCCTCTTTGAAACCAAAAGACGCGCGCGCTGGCAGAAGAGGAGTTCTTTCATTTCCGTAGAGTCGGAAATTACTCGCAAGAGGGCTTAATTTTCCCATTTTTTCACACTCCTTTTTCACCCTCTTCGATAACCGTTCACCAATACTTCGAGAATTCTCTCAGATCTCTCTTTAGATACGAGAATTCAATCCAAGTACTGAGCGATCTTTGCGTTTTAATTTTAATTAGGAGGCAAGAAATAACCAATCTAGTGTTTATTTGATTTTGTGGTTATTATTTCGTTTTATTCAGAACATATTATATGCAGAGAATAAGCTGCAGGCTATTTCTATTTAAAGTACAATTTTCGCCCATCTTCAAAATTCGATATCTCGAATACAAAAAACGATATCGATATCCGGATTGTGCCAATATGCTCAGTTATTTATGATTTTTTGATCGATGGAATAATAAGGTTCGCGCAAGGAAACACTTGAAATACCCCCTTTTATAGACAACATTTTTTAAAAAAATTGGGGGCTCTAAAATCAATTTTGGACTAATTTTATTTCAAAACCATTTCATTTTCTGAAAAGTTATTGCTTTTTAGAATATTTCGGACTCATTGTGTTTTTAATTCCGACACTCCAAAGTGAAGTGATGATTTTTTGAAAATGGGCCCAAATCGAACTTTGAAATTTGATTTATCGAAAACAAAAAACGATATCAACGTCCGGCTGACGCCAAAAGTCTTAGAATGTTACGGTCTTTCAAAGGATGTATCACAAAATAGGGGATACTTCTTGAAATTTTTGAGACAGCCCCCCCCCCCCATGGGGGTTGCGGGGCTACCCCAAAAATGAAGTTCATTCAAAATGATGAAGAACGGTTTAAACCGCATTTATTTATCTCAATTAGCAATAAGAAAAAAACCAAGAGGGAAATAACAAAACACCCTGTATGAAAGATCATATCGTAATGCCATCGAGTCGATGATCAAGTACGTGTTATCTCATGGGTGGTGCCATTCCGATAGAAACCATCCCATCTCTGCGGAAATTCTCCGATAGCTCAGGGGCCAAATAATGTTTGGACATCACGGTTCTCCTCATAGATGTATGGTGCGTTAGCTGCGTACTTACGAGGCGTTATTACCACTCCAAACTCCTTACAAGGGAACACCAGTTATCTACAGATGTCCACCGATGACCACTCGTGTCTCATAAGTGCCGAAAAGTCCAAACATTAATTATTCGACTCCAGGAGTTAAGTTTTCCGCCATTTTCAAATCGCTCGAAATTTTCGCAACATTGAAATCATTTTAATCCACCATCCCGTGGTCAAAAAAATCATAAATAATATATTTTCAATCGGTGGAATTGATGACTCCACCGGAGAGAAGATATTACAGAATTCAGTGGAGAGTATTTCGAGCATTAACAGTCACTAAACTGAACTGAATTGCGTAATATTTTCTCATAGGTAGAATCATCGGTGAATTTAAAAGTTTCATAAAATATATAAATGCAAAGTGGCCGCTCTGCTTGAGAGAGCCATGCGAATGCGTAAAGTTTTAGAACTCGCCGAAGGGCTGCAGTGGCGAGTTCATTGCATTCCTTGACGGTTTGTCGATTAGTTTTGGCATTTTACTAATTTCGCCGTTAAAGCTGGTTCGATTAAAATTCTGATAATCTTTTTTTCGGTTTACATTAGGTACCTTCCATCTATCACTTTAAGAAACTGAAATAAAAAAGTGCACAGCAGACCCACCGAAAGCAACTGTGAATGCGCTGCTTTAAAATTTGCGTAGTAACAGGCACAAGTTTGCGAAAGAAAATAAAATGAAAAAAAAAGAAACAAAGAAAAAAAAATTGACTCAGTGAAAACGTTAAAGGTGAGGTCTGAATAAAACTGTAACGGTTTTAAAGGAGTAAAGAAAGGTCACGAGGTGAGAGCAGAATAATTTGTAAGCATTCCAATGCCAAAATCCAGCTAGCATGGTTTGTTCTCAAGGCTCCGTTTTCTCTGTTAAATGCGCAGTGGTGCGGCAACAAATTTATCTCGTTCAAATAAGCTCAAAAAATTAGTGCATGGCGACCAACAACGTGCGATAAAGGACCCGCGACCTACCGCACACAGCCGCACAATAGATGAAAACAAAGAAATTTCAGAAAACATCATTTCAGGTGAATGGAAAGAAAAGATAAAACGAACTCTAGGAAAACCTCCACGAACACTTTCTCACATCAAAATTATTCTGGGGGATCCCCCCAGACCCCTCTTTATTACTCTGGGGGAGACCGCGAGATCCCCTATTAACCCCCTTTCATATTCTGGGGGAGACCTTCAGACCCCCTTAACCCTTTAAGGACCAGGTTAGTTCAAGAGAACACCACTCCTCCGTTTCTGCAGGGAAGGTATAGTTAACTTTTCGTACTTGATGGAGTTGGAATTGCCCATACGACAAATTGAAGGCGCCCGATGAGACCTTATCTATTGTAGTGTTGTAATCTATATTTGCGTTTATCCAGAATGAATACTGAATCAATGTGAAATAGACTAGATGTGAAAAACGAGTATGCTCGGGCTTGGCCCATAAGGGGTTAAGGGGTTGATTTTACAGTACGCTAGTTGCAGAATGTTTTTGCAAATAAGCTATATTGCTATTTTAGCTATTTTAACAGCTATATTTGAAACATTTTAGTTTTTATTTTAATGAAAACCTTTCATCATCCATAACTTGCATACAGCTCAAAACCTCGAAAAAAAAAAAAAAAAAATCCCCTCTGAGGAATGGTAAAAGCAACTTATCTGCAAAATTTTGATGCGTATGAACGATTAGTTCAAAATATATGGACAAACATCTGCGTTAGAGCGAAAAAGTGAAAAACGCTCCTTTGACGAGTTAAGGGTTATTTTACGATAACGGGCCGTAACGGTCGAGCCTTCAACTCTTGAAAAATACAGTATGATTAAAATCCAGTATTTACAGTGTTACTTATTGGTGTCAGCTGATCTTTCTACCATATATTTCGACTTTTAACGCCAAAAAGGATACCGTGGATAACAGCCAACGCTGTACACTACCTGAATCACATCATATTTGTAATGAGTAACAAAGTGAACGCTAGAGCACGGAGAAAATTTATATTTGTGGCTACCGGAATTACTTCTACGTAATAGTTAAATGCAATTCGCGTATCCTTCAATAGATTTCTGGTATAATATTCAAATACATTTTTCGTTGAAACTAGCAATATCTTCACAGATACCAGAATTGCATTTAACTATTACGTAGAAGTAATTCTGGCAGCCACAAATATAAACTTTTCTCCTTGAGGTCGCCACCCGTTCTAATTTCTGCCGTTACGCTCTCTCTATGCTGACATGGATGATTCACTGAGTAATTAATCATCAGAGTAGTGATCCACATCCGATGAATGGTAACGTGACATACATCTAGTGACACCCAAGGTGATAGATTAAAGAGGTATGCTCATCTGACTTCGCGTCACAAATTCAGTGGCGCGCATAGTTCAAAATCACTGCAGGCAAGATGGCCGACAAAAGCAGAGAACGTACACTTTTTGCAGAAAACAAACATTGGGTCGTTTTCTGCTTTCCTGCAGAGGGCAGCCCAATGTTTTCTACAAAGAGTATACATTTTCTGCTTTTGTCGGCCATTTTGCCTGCAGTGATTTTGAACTGCGCGCCACTGAATTTGTGGCGCAAAGTCAGATGAGCATACCTCTTTAATCTATCACCTTGAGTGACACCAGTGTCAAATGAAAGTTGTCTCTTATTGGTCACTTCTTGATGGAGTTACAGCATTATTAGATGGGAATCTCCCATTATTACTGCCGTGTATGCCACCATTACGCTTGCGCAATTAAAAGCGTTTATTATTGAGTTTAGGAATGGATTTTGGAAGTTTTTAGTGCTGCCATCGTTATTTTTGGAGGTTTTTACACCAGCATCGACCATTAAATCACTTATATCAAAATTGTGTAACAGCCCTATTCTGCGAGGTAAGTGAATGGAGGAAAGGTACATATATGGACAGGAGGCGGAGCTTAAGGGGTTTTGTGGGAGTTACTTCTCGGCGATGACGTGACACTGTAGACATGACGTAGCTGTCACCTATATACTCCTGCCACACAATCTCCCTATACCGTCGTAACGTGGCCGTTGCTTAAACTCACACATTACTCACGCGTATGAACGCTCAAATATAGGCTCCTCCTCCTGTCCACATACCTGTTCCTCCATATACATTGCCCATTCTGAAACTTTCATGAAAGCAAAAACGATTTAATCTTTTCATGTCCAGAAAACCGTTCCTTCAGGGTTCAGTGAGTGCCGTGCCGCGGCCGCACCGGCCATCTCAAAGAAGACGCGACGTTCCTATCCCTGCTCGCTGCTTGCTGCGCCTTACCGTGCATAGGTATGCCGCCCGCAAAACAAAGGGGCGAGTTGAGTTGTGCAGTTGTGCTTGCCTGCTTGCTACACTCAGATACAGAGATACAGATAAGGGTCGAGAAGGAGAAACCATGTTGTGTGCTGTGTGTGAGAGAGAGAGAGAGAGAGAGAGAGAGAGAGAGAGAGAGAGAGAGAGAGAGAGAGAGAGAGAGAGAGAGAGAGACCATGCTGTGTGATGTGAGAGAGGGAGAGAGAAGGAAAGACCTTGTGGTATGTTGTGAGAGAAGGAGAGAGAATGAGAGAAGACTATATGTTGTGTGTTGTTAGAGAGGGAGAAAGAAAATAGAAATCCACCCACCCACGTCCCACCATACCTATTTCTCGTGTTTGTTTGTGTCTTGTCTTTGTTTGTGTGTGTGGGTGTGTGTAGCGTGTATGCGTTTGTAAGTATGTGTGTGGATGAATGAAGGTAAAACAAGTTGTTGAGGACTTCGCGGAGGAGTCGGTACCTTGCCATGGATGAGGTTTTTGCGGAGAATTGCAGAGTTGTATGAGCAGGGGGGGGGATGCGGTGAGGGGACGCGAGGTTACTTCAGTAGAGGAATAAGTTAAAACTTACTCCAGGCATTGTTGCAAGAAGCACAATCAAACTCATTCGTTGCTAGACGACGTAGCATGAAGAAAATATATTAGGTATGGACCCAAAGATTACTAATTTATACAGATAGGTATGGCATAAGCACAAATTTTGTTAAGTTGACTAATTTAAATCTAGCCCGTTTTTTCAAGTGTGAATTTGACAAATTCTGAGGGAGGAGTAAACTTTTTGGTTCACTCAGCAAAATCTCTTTAGTCATGGGTATACTAAACCTTTGGTCAGCTCTACTAAAATTTTTTGCTGGGTCATTTTTCAACCAAAGGTTTTGTCAGAGCTACCTACACTAAAGCGTTTTTTTCCCTCTATTTTTTTCCGTGCACTGAAAAAAAAGAGCTATAGTCATAATACCCATATTCTGGTCATATTACTAGAACCGCAACGATATATGTGAACCACAGAAAGTCTAGTACTTTGACCAGAAAATTCTGGTGTTAATACTAAAATATGGTTATAGAACTAGAATTTCCTCGAATTTTTTAAGAAGCAATGGTACAAACATTAGAATGCTGGTAATTGTAATATCCCTTACATAGGTTCATGTTTCTGGGACCAAATAATGTTACGGCTTTACGGTCCTCCGAAAGACGTTGGATGGTGCGCACGTAAGTATGGTTGCGTGTGGTTTATACGCCCCGTAAGTGCTCACCGATCATCTGCGTGCAGGACCGTGAGGACGTAACATTATTTGGTCCCTGGTCCATCGTCATGTTTCTGGGACCACTAAATGTACGGTCCGGACGGTCCTTCAAGGAAAAAAACTATGGTAAAAATAACCATACGGATACCTGATTTTAGCACCTGCTAGATATTATGGTAATGTTAACCAGAAGTATACTATGTTTTGACTAGGTACTAGGTGATGTTACCTGATTGCATGTCGAATTTACTCAAAGTATCGGTAAATTTACCATACTTCTGGTCAAATTTACCATAACATCTAGCAGGTGCCAAAATCAGGTATCCGTTTGGTTATTTTTACTAATCTTTTTTTTCCGTGTTGTTCTTTAACGTTAGGTGCAGACCTAACCAATCAGAAGCGAGGATTCGCTACTTGGGCTCGAGAACAAGGGACCGTCCGTACCGTACTACATTTAGTATCCGTACCGTTTATTGGGTCCTGGTAGTCCTTTTTTTTTTTTTTTTTTTTTTTTTTTTTTTTTTTTTTTTCAGTGATAGTTTCTGCTTTGAAATGCTACGCAAACGAACACACCCTTCTTTCGCGTTCGTCGTAAATACATCAACGCAATAGGATTAGGTTTGTTTGGAATTTACGGTGGCGATGTGAGGTAGGTCAGGCTTCTCATTGCTATTATATTCGTATGTCCTGCCAAAGGAGCGTTGGCCAAAAGGAGGAGTAGAGTTACACTGAACAGTGAGCTCAGCATTAACCACCGCGCCGGGCAAATTGAAACTAACTCGAGAGGTAGGTAGGTAACCCGTGATGCACGTGTTTTTTTATTTTTTTTTTTATTTATAAGAACGTATATACACGGTTTGTATCCAGACAGGCCTTGAGTCGGAATCAATTTGAACTGAGGTCCTTCGTTTATTCGTGAGCTTGTCCGGCGGCGGTTCCTAGAAAACCGTTCCGCTGAACAGGAACGGAGAGGGAAGTTTCACTGCATCGTTTTAGTAATTTGAGACTTAAGTGAGAGAGCATCCGAGCATCGGCCATTTTATACATGAAGCGCTGCGTGGCCGTGGCTACCTGAGAATGGCATCGGTATATAAGTTATGCTGATGCCATTCTCAGGTAGCCATGGCCACGAAACGCTTCTTGTATGTAATACATACAGCCGATGCTCTCTCACTCATAACCAACGAGGTATATAGGAATAGAGAGGCTCATACATATTTTAAGTCCTATCTCAAAAATTGACAGCATGGGTAATCTGAATCTTGTTTGTTCATATTTTTTTATTCTTTAATCAAAAATTGCAATTATTAATCCAGTGGAAGTTGTGTTTCGAAAGTGTAAGTGTTCAAGAGGGGCTATCTGGACACCGAATTTTAATAACTATATCCAGGTGAGAAAATTTGGCTTGTTTCTGTTATATATCAGTTTCTTTATATCGTGGAAACCCTTCCAGAAGAAACAATTATATCGATTTCTCTGTCCAGATAGCTATTCCTTGCACTTTCATTAAAAACTAATTTCGAGTGGTTATTCTGTCACAATTTTTCTTTTAGGTTAAAACAAATGAGGCAAACAAACCGAGCCCGTGTAACATTTCCACAAGAGATTTTCATCATGGTAACTTCAACACCCATACCTCCATTGTTTCCATAAGTTTCAAAATCACGTCCCATAAATTCTATCTATTTCTATAACTCATTTGGCATAACAGTATAGGCTACTACATAGGCGGTTTTGGGGGATGGAACAAGATTTTGAGGAGATGGTTTGAGTTTTTTGTTTGTTTACGTATAGGAGATCAGTATTATTTATTACAGCATTGTTGGCACGCATACCGATTTTTAAACACACGCCAACCCTGGTAAAACTGAACACGAAGGAGGAGTGCCTGAAATTGTTTCAACCGTCACCTAAATTAGGTGACATTACCAAGAATTCTTGGTAGATTGGTAGATATTACCTATTTCAGCTGACGATTGGAACAATTTTAGGTGCTCTTTCGTGCTCAGTTTTACCAGGGAACATGTGCATAAGTTTTAATTCCTTAAGAACCTTCCCATCCCCCAACTATGACCCCCAAAACATGTCCATAGGCTATTACGACTATAAATGGGTCATTCCATTTTAAATCAACCAAAATTAATGAAATATGTTGCTGCCTAGTCATGGATTTTGGAAATATTTTGTGGGGTGATTGTAACTACTTTTAGTAGCTTAAAACGTATTTTTTCATATTTTTTTTAGCTTACGGCCCCTGAGATATAGGCAACCGGAAATTCAAAAATTGCGATTTTAGGCTTATCTTTGAACGCGTGCCACAGCCTTAATTCTCAACGGAAAGATACGGTTGAGGTCCCATTTTGATGCATTTTGTGTCCTCTTTTCATTGCTATAGGTCGTGTTTCATTAATTGAAGGTTTTAGCAGGTTGCATACCTATTTGAACTTTGGTGACCCTATTGCAATTTTTCCGATCTTTGATAATTTTTTTTAATAGGATAGCGTTGGTAGAAAAAATTCATACTTTCCAAGCTTTAAGTACACTACTAAGAGTACCTGCTCAAAAAAAATTGGATCTCCTGAGCAATTTTTTCTAGTTGAAAAAATTGCTTAAAGTCGGCTGAAATTAAGAAAGACCCTACTTTGAGGTTAAAAAAAGTCGATGTGAGGATTCATGAAAAAATCTTAAAAAATAACTAAAATCACCGCTTTTATGTCTACTTCCAATACCTGAAGTCGAAAGTTTGTGTATTTGATCGCTACAGTCGATTTTTTTTTCTTCAAAATTGGTAAAAATACAATTTGATGAACACACGCGATTGAAGCGAATAGAAGAGCCAACTCTTTGAGGTTTAAAAATCTCGCAAAATCTCTAAAATGATCGCTTTTAAGTCCTTTTTCAACGCCTGAAGTCGAACATTTGATTACTGAAGCGCTTCAGTTGAAAAACAAGTTCGTAAAATCGGTAAAAACACAATTAGCACGGCCACAATCTGAGCTCAGTTCAGGGCATAGGGGCGTCGCACAGTGCAGTGACCAATGGACAAAAATCAAAATTTCAAGTTTGGCAAATAGCTTTGGCAACAAGGTAGGTGGGTAGGTAAGCAACCAAAACGATAATATTTGATATTCATGATTAGAGATATCAAGATAAGACCCGCACAGAGCTTGCTAAGGTAAAGGCATCGCGCAACTGCAGTGAAAACCAGTGTTTTAGTATGATTTTTGCATTGCAAGTGGAAGGACTGTTTAAAAGGAGAGTTCAGTGCAATTAGTATAATTATGGAAGAAAACAACAATAATAAGTTCCTTTTTGACATTCTGCATCTAGTTTTTGTTTATATTCATTTTAACTACCGTTATAACCCTTTGAATCCAGTTGTTTCAAATAGTGGTATTTTCCTTCAATATCTCAACTTTATAGAGAGTTTTAAAAAATGTACCAAAATGTACCTCCGTGATTTTTAAGTATTTTGTAGCAATTTTACGCTCTTTCTAATCGTTTTTTCTGATCTTGCAAATGTTTGCAAACTTTTGAGATATTAAAGTTTTAGTGAGATGCTTTCCGTGCCGTCGCCGCGCCACGCGCCGGTTCAGCCGTCACTGGGGCATCGTACTGCTGTGGCTTGTTCACACTAAGATATTGAATTGATGAGATGCACTATACTCTTTAGGATGGAAAACAGTTTCAATAATACTGACTGAATGAGTTTTATAATTTTTATTTCTAACTACACTCCTTTGAGCGATGATGCCAAATTTATATAAAGCCAATTCAAATAGTGGTATTTTCCTTCAATATCTCAACTTTATAGAGAGTTTTAAAAAATGTACCAAAATGTACCTCCGTGATTTTTTAAGTATTTTGTAGCAAATTTTACGCTCTTTCTAATCGTTTTTTCTGATCTTGCAAATGTTGCAAACTTTTGAGATATTAAAGTTTTAGTGAGATGCTTTCCGTGCCGTCGCCGCGCCGCGCGCCGGTTCAGCCGTCACTGGGGCATCGTACTGCTGTGGCTTTTTCACACTAAGATATTGAATTGATGAGATGCACTATACTCTTTAGGATGGAAAACAGTTTCAATAATACTGACTGAATGAGTTTTATAATTTTTATTTCTAACTACACTCCTTTGGGCGATGATGCCAAATTTACATAAAGCCAATTCAAATAGTGGTATTTTCCTTCAATATCTCAACTTATAGAGAGTTTTAAAAAATGTACCATAATGTACCTCCGTGATTTTTTAAGTATTTTGTAGCAAATTTTACGCTCTTTCTAATCGTTTTTTCTGATCTTGCAAATGTTTGCAAACTTTTGAGGTATTAAAGTTTTAGTGAGATGCTTTCCGTGCCGTCGCCGCGCCGCGCGCCGGTTCAGCCGTCACTGGGGCATCGTACTGCTGTGGCTTTTTCACACTAAGATATTGAATTGATGAGATGCACTATACTCTTTAGGATGGAAAACAGTTTCAATAATACTGACTGAATGAGTTTTATAATTTTTATTTCTAACTACACTCCTTTGGGCGATGATGCCAAATTTACATAAAGCTAATTCAAATAGTGGTATTTTCCTTCAATATCTCAACTTTATAGAGAGTTTTAAAAAATGTACCATAATGTACCTCCGTGATTTTTTAAGTATTTTGTAGCAAATTTTACGCTCTTTCTAATCGTTTTTTTTGATCTTGCAAATGTTTGCAAACTTTTGAGATATTAAAGTTTTAGAGAGATGCTTTCCGTGCCGGCGCCGCGCGCCGGCTTATTGTTAGCCGTCACTGGGGCATCGTACTGCTGTGGCTAGTTCACACTAAGATATTGAATTGATGAGATGCACTATACTCTTTAGGATGGAAAACAGTTTCAATAATGCTGACTAAATGAGTTTTATAATTTTTATTTCTAACTGCACTTCTTCAGGCAGTGATGCCAAATTTACATAAAACCAATTTTTGTGTTCCTAACACACAGTTTGACACCCTCATTGACGGATCAAGCAATCTGACAACAGTGTATTCTTCCCATTTCATTGCACTAGAGGCAATAAATTCTTTATTTGCTTCTTTATTTGTGTTTTTTTCAAACGCGATAATAATTAATCGAAAGCATGTTTTTTTTTAATGCGTTCATTTCAATTATAAGCAATAATATTGCGGCTATACCCTTTCACAGGAAGTTGTACAGGTGTGTACCATTTTATGTGACTTGAGATTCAATGGAAGTTAAATGGACATTTTGCAAGAAATTGTGTGACCCATCAAAGTTCTTAGAAAATTGTCCTCTTTCGAATGGTCTAAAAAAATCTTGAAAAAAGTCAAATCCCAAAATGCGTGAATGAAAGGGTTAACCCGTCTCCATTTTCTTCCACGATGAAATAGATACTTTCTGAGTGTCACATAGTGCTCCAAAATTTGTCCTCTCTCGATTGATATGCCACACTCCATGCTTTCGGAAATGTCCATATCTGATCCAAAATGGGGGTCCCATTTGGACCGGAAATGGGACCCCCCCCCAAAAAAATGACTTCCCAGATTTGTAGACTAATGTGTGTAGAAAAAATCCCCAAAGTTTCATTACTTTATCTCACTTCGTTCGGAAGTTACGATTTATGTCCGAAGCGCCCATAAGGTCACTGCACTGTGCGTCGCGTGAAATTTTACCAATTTTACAAGCTTGTATTTTAACTGAACCGCTTCAGTAATCAAATGTTCGACTTCAGGCGTTGAAAAAGGACTTAAAAGCGATCATTTTAGAGATTTTGCGAGATTTTTAAACCCTAAAGAGTTGGCTCTTCTATTCGCTTCAATCGCGTGTGTTCAAGCAAATTGTATTTTTACCAATTTTGAAAAAAAAAAAAAAAATCGACTGTAGCGATCAAATACACAAACTTTCGACTTCAGATATTGAAAGTAGACATAAAAGCGGTGATTTTAGTTATTTTTTAAGATTTTTTCATGAATCCCCACATCGACTTTTTTTAACCTCAAGTTGGGTCTTTCTTAATTTCAGCCGACTTTAAGCAATTTTTTTCAACTAGAAAAATTGCTCAGGAGATCCAATTTTTTTTGAGCAGGTACTCTTAGTAGTGTACTTAAAGCTTGGAAAGTATGAATTTTTTCTACCAACGCTATCCTATTAAAAAAAATTATCAAAGATCGGAAAAATTGCAATAGGGTCACCAAAGTTCAAATAGGTATGCAACCTGCTAAACCTTCAATTAATGAAACACGACCTATAGCAATGAAAAGAGGACACAAAATGCATCAAAATGGGACCTCAACCGTATCTTTCCGTTGAGAATTAAGGCTGTGGCACACGTTCAAAGATAAGCCTAAAATCGCAATTTTTGAATTTCCGGTTGCCTATATCTCAGGGGCCGTAAGCTAAAAAAATATGAAGAAATACGTTTTAAGCTACTAAAAGTAGTTACAATCACCCCACAAAATATTTCCAAAATCCATGACTAGGCAGCACAGGCTCTGGTTGATTTAAAATGGAATGACCCAAATACTGAATTGTTTATTTCCACCTATATCTTGACGCAGAAAGATATTTAAATAATGAACTGCATCGCATTTATAGGAATCAGTTGGTCTCAAATTTTCATACATTACACATTGTATAACTCGGATTTTTTTTTTCTGATGCTGTATTTATTTTTATTTTCATTTTTGTTTCAGGTAAATTTGCAGCGTGGAAATTATGATGAGGCAGACTAAAGTTCTGGTATACATATGAGACCCTTTTTATTCACTATGTATGTATAGATGCATGAATTTATTTCAGACTCGGATTTGGGGGGGGGGGAGGCTTGCAAATAAATACTCGATCTTATTAAATTCATTTGACTATTTCTACGTTTGTTAAGCGGAGACTTTGATTATTACTCGCACTGCGCATGGCAGATTAAAATTTTAATCACTAATCTGCTCGTTTCGATGTATATTTAACTAACTAACTTGTAAATATGACATATTTATTGAAGCCTTTCTGCAACTTTTCACAAATGCAGTATTATTATTATACATATCTTGATGGCCCTTGCTTCAAAAAGACAAAATACTTGTAGCCAGAATGACACTTTGAATATTTTAAGCCTTGGAACTTGCATGAATTGTATTGTTTATTTTACACCGCTGTTCAACTATGAAGAACCTAGATAAGGTTCCGCCGGGCGCCTTCAATTCCTCGTACAGGCAATTCCAACTCCTCCGAGTACGAACAGTTAACTACCCACCCCCCCGTACATATAAACGGAAGAGTGGCGTTCTTTCGAACTAACTGGGACCAAAAAATGTTTGGTCCCCAGCATAACTTATGCACGGCGGTCACGTGACCGTGCGTAAGCTCTCTGATTGGTCGAAATCGCACGCAACTCAACTTGCGCACACTGCCGGGACCATACATTTTTTGGTCCCTCGTCCTTAAAGGGTTCACAAGACTATTGCTTTACTTACGGTGTAGTGAGCAAGTTCTAACCCGGGTTGAATAGTGTAGTTAACTGCTTTGCATAGTTTCTGACTGAAAGGGTACTTTGGTACTGGGTACTTCCAAAAGTAGATTTATTGCTATGCTAGTAATCAGTAGGTTTGGCATCACTGCTTCATGGGAGTGGAGAGAGAAATAAACGTTGAGCAGAGGTATTTAATGGGAATTTATAGGACAGGGCGCGGGTGAGGGAGAATAGGGGGTGTAAGGGGGGGGGGAGCTCAGGAGCAGAAACATTGCACCCGTGTTGTCCTGCTGTTGTGTTGTTGGGCTTTTATGGGAATGTGTGCGTTTCGTGTGCAATATAATAAACCTTGTATTACTACACAAATGCGCCTTAACCCTTTCTTCTTCCCCCACCCCACCCCTCCCCAAACCTCAACCCCAACCCTTTCCCCCTCCCCTCCCCCTTCCCCTCCCCCTTCCCCTCACCCTTCCCCTCCCCCTTCCCCCCCCTTCCCCTCCCCCTTCCCCCCCCCCTTTCCCCCTCCCCCCCTTCCCCTCCCCACTTCCCCTCCCCCCCCTTCCCCCCCCCCCTTCCCCTCCCCCTTCCCCCCCCCCCTTTCCCCTCCCCCCTTCCCCACCCCCTTCCCCTTCCCCTAACCACCCCTCCCCCCGCCCACACCTTACCATCACACATTCCGCCCATCTTCGGACTCTCATTCATCCAGGGTTGTCGCTTTTGCATGGATGGTGCTCTATATGATAATCTTTTACCACAACGATTGAGCAGTTTTAATTATTTCGTAAAGACCAACGAAAATAACGAAGATTTCACTATAAATAACTGTAGGAAATACCCCACGAACACTTTCTCACTTCAAAATTATTCTGGGGGGGGCATCTTGATCTCAGACCTCCCTGTAATATCCTAGGGCCAGGCAGTGGCGTGCCTTGGTGGGGTTGCGCTCCCCCGCGAGGAAAATTTTGGCGCCCCCCATCATTCGAAATTTTGAGCCCTCTTCATTTTACATCCTTATCTCTCATACCCCTTCCATCCCTATTCTTCATATTTAGTCATTTTTTCCCGGTCCAATTTCACTTCAGATAGTGTGCAGATGAATCAGGAAGAGAACTTGTTTGATTTAAAGTATTTAAACCCTGCCTTTTAAAATATATTTGTGGACTGACTTTGTATTATTTTCCCGGTAATTCCGAGAGCATTTTCGCATTTACTTTCCCCTTGGATTGTGTCATTCAGTGGAAACTAGAAGACAATTAATGTTCCAATTCTTTGCCTTCTCGTTTTTTTCCTTTTTTCTCTATGGATATAATGTGGTTTATAATTCATCTATTTTTCTCGATCAAATTGCGCCCCAAAGCACCTTGCGCCTCCCCGCAATTGCTGCTTCGCTACCCCCTAGTTACACCACTGGGGCCAGGGAGACCCCTAGAACCCCCTTAAGGGGTTGATTTTACAGTGGGCTGGTTGCAGAATGTTTCTGCAAATTTTCTTCAAAATTAAAACAGCTGTAATATGAAAAATTCCATTTTTTCCCTACCTTCACCCATTTGACCCTTTTCTATTGATTTCGGTGGAAAGTTTTCATCATCCATAACTTGCCTAAAGTTTAAAATTTCGAAAAAAAAGAAACGTCCCTCAGGGGAATGGTAAAAGCAACTTCTCCACAAAATTTTGATGCAGATGGACGATCAGTTCAAAAGTTAACCCTCTAAGGACTAGGTTAGTTCGAAAGAACGCCACTCTTCATTTTATATAGGGAAGGTAGTTAACTGTTCGTACTCGAGGGAGTTGGAATTGCCTATACGACACATTGAAGGTGCCCGAAGAAATATTATCTTGTAGGTGTTTTCCTCGATAATCACATTTTTCCGTCATGAAGACTGAAACAACTTGAAATAGACTAGAGAAGAAAAACGAGTATACTCGGGTTTGGTCCATAAAGGGTTAAGTTGGGATACTGACAGACTGACATCTGCGCCATTGCAATACTTTCTCAATTCCTAACTTTGTTAGTTGTGAGAAATTAAAAAATTACGAAATTACTTCAAAAACTCACGAAATGGCTTCAAAGTTGAATTAATTACGGCGGAGCTACGCATTTACTATTGGAGATTCCCGTTTAATCTGACACACTCTCTCTCTATAGGAACACACAGAAGAAAGTCCCAAATTAGATGGGAATCTCCAATAGTAGTTATACCTGCTTATCCGCCGTAATTCCTTAAACTTTGAAGCCAAATTCCTGAGTTTCTGAGTGAATTTCGCAATTGTTTTTATGGTAAGCTTTTCGTTATTTTCGTTGGTTTTTACCGAAGAATGGGGCTATTGCACACTTTTGCTATAAGCGATTTAATAGTCGATTATGGCGTAAAAACCTCAACAAATAACGATGGCGGCACTAAAAACTTCCAAAATCCACTCCTAAACTCAATAAACGCAGTTATTTGCGGGAGCGTAATGGTGGCCGAAGGCACTAACAATGGGAGATTCCCATCTAACAATTCTGAAACTCCATCAAGAAGTGACCAATAAGAGACTACTTTCATTTGACACCGGTGTCACTTGGTGTTGCGGTACCATTCATCGGATGTGGATCATCACTCTGATGACTAATTACTCTGTGAATCATCCTTGTCAGCATAGAAAGAGTGACGAAATTAAGATAGGAATCACCCATTGTTAGTGCCTTCGGCCACCATTACGCTCGCGCAAATAACTGCGTTTATTGAGTTTAGGAGGGGATTTTGGAAGTTTTTAGTGCCACCATCGTTATTTTTGAGGTTTTTACGCCATAATCGACTATTAAATCGCTTATAGCAAAAGTGTGCAATAGCCCCATTAAAACTATTCAATCGCTAATGGCAAAATTTAGCAAGAGCACCATTCATGCAAAAGCGAGAATGGTCTGTTGCAAAATTTTGCTACTTTGCTAAAGAGTGTTTCATCGTTTTAACTTTTCTTTGACACCGGTGTCACCATGAGTCGCGGTATAAACTGGAAAAAAGGGATAGTCATAATACCAGATTCTAGTCATGATCAGAAGCACAACGGTATGTGAACGACAGAAAGTCTAGTACTGTGACCAGAAAATTCTGTTGTTAATACTAGAATAAGTATAAGGTCATAGAACTAGAATTTCCTAAGAATGTTAAAGAGCTATGGTACAAACACTAGAAAGAGTCTGGTGCAAACTTTTGCGACAACGATAAATAGTGTTTCATCGTATGTAAAATTGCCCGAAAAGTCCATTGGTGGCATCAGAAAATCATGAAATACGAAAATAAACTCACAAGAGACGTTTAATGAAATCCAATATGGCGGTGAATTATCGAGCAATCTGTATGCATGTTCCTTCAACATTCAAGGATTGCCAACGTTGACGACCTCACAGCTTCAGAGGTTATGTGTTTATTTATACGTTGTGATTGGGTGTGATCGATATTGCGAGGTTGGCTATATCCTTGGATGTTCGTGGTGCATGCATACAGGTTGTTCGATATTTTACCGCCATCTTGGATTTCATTAAACGTCTCTCGTGAGTTTTATACTGCATTTTATGACTTTCTGATGCAACCAATAGACTTTTCACGCGATTTTACATGAGATTGAACACTCTACAGCGATGTAGCAAAAGTTTGCAATAGACCCATTCTCATCTAATTTGGGACTTTGCTCTGTGTGTTTTTATAGAGAGCAAATTACACTGGAAAAAAAAAAAAAAAAAAACGCCAACTCAACTTGTTTTTTTTAATTAAAGTATGGAAACTACTTAAAAACTGTTAGTTTGGCTGTTTAACTTAGTTGAAACATCGCATGCGGCGGTAATTTAACTAATTTAAACAGTCAAAGTAACAGTTTCTAAGTGATGTCTATACTTTTAACCAGTGCCGTAGCGTGCAATGTGACAACATTGTATTGTGTTCATTTAAACACATGTAAAAAGTCGAATGCGAAGGTGTTCACCGAACTTTAAATAGTTCGATCTTTTTCGTGGGTTTAAATGGACAAACTGCAAAGTTGCCAATTCGCACGCTACACCACTGCTTTTAACTCAAAAACAATTAGATTCAGCACTTTTTTCAGTGTGGCAACCCTGCGGACCAGACCTACCCCCTCTTCAACCATCCCCATAACCCCTTCCTCTTACCTCTATACATTACACCTCATCTTTGTAAAGTTAAGATAAATAATTTAGACTTATTTCCCGGTGTTCGGATTTTTATTTCATTTTCTTTCTCTTTTGTTTCGAATAGAAAAAAAGAGAGAAATAAATTAATAAAAACAAATAAAAAAAATTAAATAAAGCTTAACAGCATTAATTGCGGTCGGGGGAAAAAAATAAGATTACACTTAAAAGAAAAAAAAAAGCGCTACCAATGCTCGGCTTCTGGTGATGAGGCTGCTATATTGGTATGGGCGGTGTAGATATTCATTGCTTTTTACTTCCTCGTTCTTCTCATCATCCCCACCGAAGCCTTTCTCTACCGGAGAGTATATAGGTACCTTTGAATTGGCCTCCTCCATTGCATCGCGAAGCCCACCGCCGCGTGGGCCGAATCAATGGGAGAAGCTGGACGACGCGTAGCTCATAGCCGGACCGTGACCAAAAAAAGTGGGGGGGGGCGTCGCTAAAAAGTTATGACTTTTTGTTTTTTTTTTTTGCTTCTTAAGTCTCAAGTGATGACTTTTTCCCGATTTTTAGCCCCTCTGACCAAAGTGGTGGGGGGCTATAGCCCCACTAGTCCCTGATACGGTCCGCCTACGGCATAGCTACTTTAAATGCAAATAATCTTTGTTCGTACGCAACGTAAAAGTTTGAGAGTGGTTCAGTGGAGTAGCCAGGAATTTTTTAGGGGGGGGGGGTCCGGGGTCCAAAAATTATCAAGGGGCCAAAAGATACTAATTTGGTAAAATTTGTCTGAAAACGCAAAAAATTACCTTTTTTTTGGGCAAATTTTGGTGTCAAGGGAGGGGGGTCCAGACCTCCTGGAATCCCCCCCAGGCTACGCCACTGAAGTTGTTTCATTGGTTTTATTGTAAAATGGGGGGGGGGCTGTTGCACACTTTTGCTATAAGGGATTTAATAGTCTATCCTGATGTAAAAACCTCCAAAAATAACGATGGCAGCACTGAAAACTTCCGAAGTAAATCCACTCCTAAACTCAATAAACGCTTTTATTTGCGAGGGCGCAATGGTGGCTGAGGGTAGTAATAATGGGAGATTCCTATCTTCATTTCTTCGCTCCTTTCTATTCTGACAACGGCGATTCACAGAGTAATTCGTCATCAGAGTAATTATCCACATCCGATGAATGGTACCGCGACACCTATATAGATACACCGGTGTCAAGTGAAAGTCGTCTATTTATTTGCCACTTCTTGATGGAGTTACAGTATTATATAGGAATCTTCCATTATTATTACCCTCAACAACCATTACGCCTGCGTAAATAAAAACGTTATTTTTTTTAGTTCAGGAGTGGATTTTGGAAGTTTTTAGTGCTGCCATCGTTATTTTTGAAGGTTTTTACACCAGAATCGACTGTTAAATCGCTTAAAGCAGAAGTGCGCAACAGCCCCATTGCCAGATAGAATTTGTAATGCCAAATACATTCTGATTTCATGAGTAAAACACAAAAAGTGTCTCAATTTAAACCTTCATAAAAATGTGACACATCTAAATCAACCATGCATTGCTCTGCGCAATCGCTCGCTCTTTGAGTAGGTAGGTAACTATTCGTGCTTGACTGCCACGTTTTTGCATAAACCAAAAATTGAAGGCGCACATTGCTTTTCTGTTCATTTTCGTGGTCTTTTCTATCGGATAGGCTTTTGATTATTTTCAGAAGCTCAAACTTGGTTCTTAAAACTTTTAAAATTATAATACATTTTCTCAGTTTGAAGAATGGGTCCATTCCGTGCGGTGATTCAACCATTTTATACCTGGTTTACATTAATTATATTAATAAACCAGAATCGACTGTTAATTGCTTATAGCAAAATTATGCGATAGCCCCATTTCCTACAAAAATCACCCGTTGCAGTTTGTTTGCTGTCGGTAGACATATTCAAAGCATTTTTGGTAATTTTTTCCATGTCCGTCTCCTTCCATTTAATTGCCCTACTGTGCGCCACCGTTCCCCTTATTTATAAGCCAGATAAATGGTTCTTGAACCGTTGTTTTTGAGTAAAATATTTCGCTCATTGAACCAGACTCATCTCTCATTGTTTACTCCTTCTCCCCACCTAGCTTTGCGCCACTCCGCCATAGCACCCTCGTTTTTTATGGTATCTTCTTTCTCTATGTTGATATTGTCTTTTTTAGGGTTTATGCTGCAATGTTTAATGTGCAATGCCAGATTTAACCGTTAGGTTTTTTTTTTTTTCTGTAGGTAAGGAATATGGTAATGGAGGAATCAAAAATTCATCTTGTCTTTTTTTTGTTTTTGTTTTGTTTCGTTTTTTGTTTTTTGTTTTTTGTTTTTTTGTTTTTTTTTTTTTTTGTTTTTTTTAAAAAAAAGGTGTTTATAAATAAGTGTATACATCATGTATCTTTAGTATTGCACTTGAGGGCACGATTGAGCCACTAATGGAGCTGTTGCAAACTTTTGCTGCAAGCTTATAAAAAGTTAATTGATTCGAATGCAAAAATTACGATAAGTGCACTAAAAATCACGAAATCCGCTCCGATACTCAAAAAATTCTTTCAAACGCGAGATCGCAATGGCGATGATAGCCGCCTTTTACAATGGAGTTTCCTATCTCACCAAGCTCCATCATCACGAGGAGTTGTTCTCGTGACACCACAGAAGAAGAAGAAGAAGAAGAAGAAGAAGAAGAAGAAGAAGAAGAAGAAGAAGAAGAAGAAAAAGGAGCAGGAGAAGGAGAAGAAAAAGGAGAAGGAGAAGGAGCAGGAGAAGGAGAAGAAAAAGGAGAAGGAGAAGGAGAAGGAGAAGGAGAAGGAGAAGGAGAAGGAGAAGGAGAAGGAGAAGGAGAAGGAGAAGAAGAAGAAGAAGAAGGAGAAGGAGAAGGAGGAGAAGGAGAAGGAGAAGAAGAAGGAGAAGGAGAAGGAGAAGGAGAAGGAGAAGGAGAAGGAGAAGGAGAAGGAGAAGGAGAAGGAGAAGGAGAAGGAGAAGAAGAAGAAGAAGAAGAAGAAGAAGAAGAAGGAGAAGGAGAAGAAGAAGGAGAAGGAGAAGGAGAAGAAGAAGAAGAAGAAGAAGAAGGAGAAGAAGAAGGAAGAAGAAGGAGAATGAAGAAGAAGAAGAAGGAGAAGGAAGAAGAAGAAGAAGGAGAAGGAAGAAGAAGGAGGAGGAGAAGGAGAAGGAGAGGGAAGAAGAAGAAGAAGAAGAAGAAGAAGGAGAAGAAGAAGGAAGAAGAAGGAGAGGGAAGAAGAAGAAGAAGAAGAAGAAGAAGGAGAAGGAGAAGAAGAAGGAGGAGAAGAAGAAGAAGAAGGAAGAAGAAGAAGAAGAAGAAGAAGAAGAAGGAGAAGGAGAAGGAAGAAGAAGAAGAAGAAGAAGAAGAAGAAGAAGAGAAGGAGAAGGAGAAGGAGAAGGAGAAGGAGAAGAAGAAGGAGAAGAAGAAGAAGAAGCATGAAATTACCATAAAACTTATATTAGGCGGCAATCGCCGTCATTACGATCTCGCGTTTGAAAGCATTAATATATTAGTTTGGGAGTGGATTTTGTGATTTAACAATGAAATTATCGTCATTTATGAAGGATTTTCCATCCGAAGTGTCTATTAATAAGCCTGCAAGAGAAATGTCTCTAAAAGAAACCAACCGTTCCATATATCCTTAGTCTAGTAATTCAAGGGAATACTTGAACCGCTAAGGCGTTAATTGCAAAGACTACAGATTATTGAAGATCGATTATTTCCATAGGTTTAAATGAAGAAAATCCACAGACGCCATCACATTGCTAAAGCCACCACTGGATGAAAAATAGACAGAAAAAAAAATGAAAAATACTAGTTCGGGTTAAATCTAACTAGTGGTGCAAGTTGAGCTCTTCTTGGTAACCAACATTAGCTAAATACCGTCCGGCTTTGAATTTTAAACTGTATCTATAACAAAAGGAACCTGAAAAGCAAAAGCGGAGGTATAAACTTTTTCTCTGAAAATTCCTTACTTGACTGGCCCGATTACCAACCATTGGCTCAATTACACGGATAAAAAACTACGGTGAAAATAACCATACGGATACCTGATTTTGGCACCTGCTAAATGTTATGGTAATGTTAACCGGAATTGTACTATGTTTTGACTAGGTACTAGGTGATGTTACCTGATTGCATGTCGAATTTACTCAAAGTATCGGTAAATGTACCATGCTTCTGGTCAAGTTTACCATAACATCTAGCAGGTGCCAAAATCAGGTATCCGTATGGTTATTTTCACTAATCTTTTTTTTCCGTGTATGATGGAAGTCTTCATACTTTCTTCTCACGTAAACGGGAAAAGAAGAAGAATAAGAAAAAAGGTCTCATCAGATAATGGGTCAGTTGCAAACTTTTGCTACAACGATTGAGAGTGTATAATCTATTGAAAAATCGCGTGATTAGTCCATTGGTGGCATCAGAAAGTCATAAAATGCAGTAATAAACTCACAAGAGGCGTTTAATGAAATCCAAGATGGCGGTAAAATATCGAGCAATCTGTATGTATCCACCTTCAACATCAAAGGATTGCCAAGGTTGACAACCTCGCAGCTTCAGAGGTTATGTGTTTATTTACGTTGTGATTGGGTGTGATCGATATTATGAGGTTGGCTATCCTTGGATGTTCGTGGTGCATGCATATACAGGTTGCTCAATATTTTACCGCCATCTTAGATTTCATTAAACGTCTCTTGTGAGTTTATTACTGCATTTTATGACTTTCTGATGCCACCAATGGACTTTTCACGCGATTTTACATGAGATTAAACATCCTTTGGCGCTGTAGCAAAAGTTTGCAACAGACCCATTTCTCGAAATTTCTTCTCTTAAAACTGTCCTATAGTTAATGCTCCTCAAAGATGTGTCCTTAAAGAATACACGATAGGTTTCATTTGAAAAGTAACATTAATGATAAAAAGATCCATTTACAAGAATCAACTGGGAACAAGAGGCATCGCTATTCATTATTAAGCCGGTGAAAAAGGTTGAGCAAGTTAGTGTTATTAATTCATAAGAATCGAGAAGGTATTATACTTTGCCGGTAAAATGATGCAAGAAATTCATTACGCAGGAGAGTTTTTCCGATCTGACAAAATTCCACTCGTCATTATTAGTTTTTCTTGCGTCACGCAGTTTGAAAGGGTAGTATCATCCTGCCTGCCTGGTTCATTAAATAAACTTTGAGAATTAATTACTGATGAACTTCTGAAAGGATTGTCGGTTCAAGTTTGCTCTCTCGAGAAGTTTCCTTTTCTTTTGCTTTGCCTATCGAGTTTCTGCAAGTTATGAACGAGTATATTTCAAATTGGGATGTTTGAAGCAGTGCTGCCAGATCGAGGGTAAAAAGCCGTATTGTCCCTATTTAAATCAATGTAAAACGTACGGCTTTATTACCCAAATCTGGCAGCACTGGCTTGAAGAAACGTCGTCATTCCGCAGAGAGCATGAAAAGGCGAAAGAAGGAAGATTGAAAGCTGCATGATTATTTGTTCGTTAATGTGCGCGCCTTCAATCGAATAATTATGCAATGCGTTTCTCTTATATTCAACGTTGCCGTTTCAGTCAACGAGCTACACATTTATCTAGAGTGGCGGTCGGTTGAATGGGTGACATGCGTAACCACGATGGGGGATTTTTAGGTTAGGTTTAAGCGAGTAATTTGTCCATTTGTTTCCGTGTATTTTGGTGCGGTGCAACACACAGTGGATCAAAGCATATTCCAATACACTGTGCTTCGCGCAGCACCAAAATACACGGGGAAAAATGTACGAATCACTCGATTAAACCTAACCTAAAAATCCCCCACCGTGGTTACGCATGTTACCCATTAAACCGCCGCGCCACTCTAGATAAATGTCTTAGCTCGTTGGTTTCAGTGTGAGCTTGAAAGGCAATCAATTTTGAACAAAATGATTCCAGCGTGAGAAGTTGCGATAGCACCTGCAACCTATCCAAAAATGTGTCCTTCTCTCTCTCTCTCTCTCTCTCTCTCTCCTCTCTCTCTCTCTCTCTCTCCTCTCTTCTCCCCCCTCCTCTATCTCTCTTTTCTCTCTCTCTCTCTCTCTCTCCTCTCTCTCTCTCCCTCTCTCTATCTCTCTCTCTCTCTCTCTCTCTCTCTCTCCTCTCTCTCATCTCTCTCTCCTCTCTCTTCTCCCTCTCTCTCTCTCTCCTCTCTCTCTCTCTCTCCTCTCTCCCTCTCTCTCTCTCTCTCTCTTCTCTCCCTCTCTCTTCTCATTATGCATGTCTGACTCCTGCTCTCATCCCGTCCTTGTCTCTCTTCCTCCACTCTCTCTAATCGTCGAACTCGACAATCTCTACTCTCCCCCTTCTCTCGATCTCCCCATCTCTCTCGATCCGTCAAACTGATCCTCTCACCCTACGATGTCTCTCTATGACACTCAATCCAATCTCCTCTCCTCTGCTCTCCTCATCCTTCTCCGCTTTCTCTCTCTCTCCTCCTCTCTCCAAACTCGTCTCTCTCTCTCTCTCCTCTCTGCTCTTCTCAGCTCTCTTTTCTCTGCATGTTTTGACAGGATTTTTGCAGTCGTTCTCAGGATTATCCTGCTTTCTTTTTTGACATTCCGTCTTTCTTTAATGAGTTTTAAATAGATGAAGGAATACTTTTTGGTTCACGTACATTTGAAATGAAGGGGAAATTTTATTCGCATATGGATGAAACAAAGAAAATGAGATTTATAGATGACAGTCAAATGAGAGAGGGGACCACAATGGGGGAGTCCCATCTATTCGATTCTTGCAATCGATTCTTGTATCCAAATGATTTGTTTCATTTTTTGGTACTTTCAGCCTTATTTTTGAAGTTATTTGACAGGATATTTTGCAGAGTCGTTCTTCAGAAGATTATCTGGTAACTGACATTCCGTTTTCTTTAATATACTCGTAAGTTACTTTTGGACTGTAATTTGACATTAATCGAACGATAGCGCTATGGTGACAGAAATCGGCACTAAACGATAAAGAATCGCACCTTAAACTATTATGGGATTGATCGATTCCCGCTGTCTCATCTCGCATCGTCTCGTCGTCTCGTCCAAAAGAGCCAGAATCATCACCCAATAGTTCGATCTTTTTCATGGGTTTAAATGAAGGAACTGCAACGTTGCCAAATTGCACGCTACTTCACTGCTCCTTGCTGCTAGTCGTCAACCGCAATCCGATTGAATATAGGGCTTGTGATTCTGCTCTAAATTCAGTCAGGTATATTATCCCCATAGCCCGATACGCAACAAAAGTCGAGACCATTAAAAAGTGCAGTCGAAAATCGCCACCATTGGTTTTTCCCGTTACACGTAAACTCACATCGTAACTATGCGATTTTTAATTGACAGGAATCCTACATGCAAGAAAGTGTCAAAGTGTCATAAATGGTTGGAAAACTTTGGTTAGTTCTGTCACAGGAGAATTCTGATGTTACTATCAGAATATGTTCACAGTATACCAGAATTTCCTAAAAACTTTCAAGAACAATGGTACAAACATTATAAGTCTGGTAAAAGTACCATTCCTTACGTTTGGTTCACATATCTGTCTTTCTTTTAGTATTTTTAAAATCTATGTTTTTTCAGTGAAGGGGAAAATAGGTTGTCAAACTTAGTGAGCATATAGGTTAAGAAAGTTTGTAATTTCAAAAAAAAAAACAAAACAAAAACAAACAAAAAATCAAAAACAAAAACAAAAGTAACAAAAAAAAAAGTGTTTGACCCCAAAAGCCGAAATTGTAAGTGAAAAACTGCATTAGGGTCTACATGGTCACCAAAGACCTCGAAAGTCAGAGTTTTAGGGATCAAATGCATAAAGAGAAGCAAAAAAAAAGAAAAAAAAAATCAAAGTTCTGCTCCCCCTCCTCCCGGCAAGATCTAAATTGACGCCACTAAAGGTATACCTATACTCTGTTCACGATAAGAAGGCGGGTGAGAATTCAGGTAGTAATGCACTATTTAGCAACAGTGCGGCTTTGCTGGCTACTCCAACCCTTCGCAGTGGCCGTTGTTCTCCCGATCTCTCTCTTGGCACGGAGGATTTCCAAGAACCGACAGACTCAACAATTTACACACGTCCAGTTAAAATTGCGAACGGTGAAAAATACGAAAAAACGGACGAAATTTTCGCCCTAAAGGGCCAAAACTCGGCAAAAATTGTCGATTTCGAATACTGATGACTCCCAGAAATTCGTATTTTTCAGTCGGAATTAAATTCAGAATATTTCGTATAATATCGAATATTTGAGAGTCATCAATATTCAAAGTCGACTATTTTTGCCGAGTTTTGGCCCTTTAGGGCGAAAATTTCGTCCGTTTTTTCGTATTTTTCACCGTTCGCAATTTTAACTGGACGTGTGTAAATTGTTGAGTCTGTCGGTTCTTGGAAATCCTCCGTGCCAAGAGAGAGATCGGGAGAACAACGGCCACTGCGAAGGGTTGGAGTAGCCAGCATAGCCGCACTGTTGCTAAATAGTGCATTACTACCTGAATTCTCACCCGCCTTCTTATCGTGAACAGAGTATAGTGACCGAGTAGGAAGAAAGTATTATTGTTTGTGAAAAACTAAAATCTCGACGTATTCAATCGCTCAATCACTGCGATGATTTGAGGAGGCTGGCGACTTTGAACAATTGATACTCCCACCCCTCATCCCTCCTCACCCCTTTTATAAGAATCAAATAAGTAATGCGCTGAGAATGAGAGCTCGATGGAAGAGCTCTTGGCGATGCCTTTTTGATCCTAAACGATGTGCTTCACAACTGTAAACGCTAGAAATATAAAACTCGCCTAATTTAACGACCGGGCGGGGGGGGGGGAGGGCTAGGGCTGGGACGAGTGGCTATACGACTGTGATCCCTTTTGCCTTTTTCCTCCCCTTTTCGGGATTGAAGTCCTGTGTGTCAAGGAAGCAATCTGCTTCCAGGAAATGGGCTCCACATGTCACGTCCGCCGTGCAAAACAGAAATTCCCATTTAACCTCCGTTTAAATGGACTAAGCGCCACATTGCACAGTGATTCAAATTATAGGATATTCTGTACGGTTCACATCATTAAGGTGATTCTTCAGTGTCTAGTGCCGATTTCTGCCACCAGAGCGCTACCGTTCGATTAATGTCTAATTACAGGCCGTAAGTAATTTATTATATACAGGGTGTCCCAAAATTGGGTTGAGAATTGTTCTAAATGCTCGTAAATAGATATCTGATGTAATTTTAGGCGCTCTTGCCAATTTTGCAACTATCTCGGTTCTTAAGCTCATCGCTTAAACGTAAAACGTGAGCGCTCCGATAGGTACTTTTGATCCGTCATATTTTTGTCAGAAATTTTTTATTTTTACTGTACTTCTTCAATCGTTCGCTTAGCAACCATTATGATTCTTCAAATAAAAAACAAACTTGCTTAAAACCAACTACCTACTAGCCCGTACCCTAGAACGCTGGCCGTGGAGGGCGCCCGTAGGAAGCCTGCAACGGCTATTATTTAATAAAGCGGAGTGTCAATTAGACTAGATAATCATCTGAAGAACGTCTCTACAAAAGATCTCGTCAAAAACTTCAAAAATAAGGCTGAAAGTACCAAAAAATGGAATATCGCAAATCGACTCTTGTATCGAAATGCAATATTCCATTTTTTGGTTCTTTCAACCTTCTTTTTGAAGTTATTGAGGAGATATTTTGCAGAGACGTACGTTCTTCAGATGATTATCTAGTAACATGGCACTCCGTTTTCTTAAATATAAATTACTTTCGGCCTGTACTTCTCAGTGGCGGCTCGTGCAATATGGCAACAACGTAATCCCTCCATTTAAACCTATGTTAAACAACACTGTGCAACAGCCTGTCTGTCCCCCTGACGAAACCTATTTTTCTCGATCCCATGGGTGTTAAAACGAAGGAAAATCGCCGTCAGAACCCCACATCTTGGGCGGGAGGGCTAAAAACCCGCCATTTTTGAATTTTCGCCAATTTTTGCATACCTTTGATCGATTTTTCCAATTTTTCGGTACAAAAACCAATCGAACAAAAAAATCTAATTAATGCATCTGAAAGAGCATTAAATTTGCTACAAATCCGTGTAATCAGATTCATTTTACTATATTTTTTTCTTTGGAATAATTACGCATATTCCGAAAAATTACCCTCAAAAATTGCCCAAAAAAATCGACTTTTCCTCATTTTTTTTCCTTATATTTTTCAGATCCAGAAATTCAATGTCAAATTCGTTTTCATAGTCTTAAAGCGCATAAATTTGCTACAAAATCACTGCAATAACCATCGTTTATTCAATTGTTTGGCGTCGTCGGGTGCCATACAATGAGTGCTCAAAAACGTCGATTTTTGCGATTTTTCTCCTCATATAGACTACCATTCAAACCCAAATCGCTCCAGGTCAACCCTATGAGAAGAATGCACCACTTTTCTTTTGAAAATTGAAAATATGGCTGATGGGAAACAATAATTGAACACCTTGGAGCCCTCTGCTTTCCGAAAAACTCCAGATTTTGAGAGAAAATAACTTTTTACATACTTCGAAAGAGCTGTCAATTTTCGCCTATTTTCTCTCGTTTTTTAATGCGGTGTTACCTACTACGCCCGAATGAGCAAAGTTTCGCAATGATTGTGCAGAGCTAGACTTCAAATTTTTTGCTCTCCTCAGTGAAATACCGTATCTTAATGGTTTAAATTTGAAGGTTAAAGAAGGCATTTCATGTATTGGGTAATCGGGAGTTGTGTTAGGCTCAAGATTAGGTGGCCCTGAAAAGGGCTGTTTTGAAGGGGAAAAGAGATGGGTTGTTTCATCTCCCACAAGGAATGGGCTGAGCATAAACAATTTTCATTTTATCAGGGATGATAGAGCGATGCGTAGGGAGTTTGAAAATGCTCATATTTTGTTCTAGCCCCCCCCCCCCCCCCCTAGAACCGGGGGGGGGGGTTGGGGTCAATGGAAACACAATTTTTGGCCATAACTTTTAAAAGCTTACAGATAACAAAATATTTTTTTTTTACAAAGAAAGAATCATTGAAATACCTGTCTGTTGATGTATAACATGGGTAACAAGTTGTAAAGCCTCCAATTTTCATCAAGATATTGCCTTTTCAAAATTTAGAAAATTTCAAAAATCAGATTTTTTACAATTCTCAATTCGGATTGCACGGAGGAAAACCAAAATCGCCCAAAAGAAATCTCGTGTCTTTCCAGTTATAACGAGTCCACTAGATTGATTTCGGGAAACCGTTCGTCTTCGAGTTATGAAGTTTTAGGGGAGAGGCGGGCAAAGTGGAAAGGGTTTCGTAGAATGCTTGTATCTCTCACAGAACTTTATGAATGTTGATGAAAATTTAAGAAAGTAAAAATTTGATTATTAAACTACCAAAAACCATCCCAAAAAATGACACAATATAGCTTAAAAACCCCTAAACATCAATATAAAGA
Source organism: Trialeurodes vaporariorum (assembly GCA_011764245.1). NCBI lineage: Eukaryota > Metazoa > Arthropoda > Insecta > Hemiptera > Aleyrodidae > Trialeurodes > Trialeurodes vaporariorum. The sequence goes on from VMOF01000388.1 coordinate 13,731,861, forward strand.
AAAAGTGTCATTTTCCACTTTGCCCACCCACGAGTGGGCAAAGTGGAAAGGCGATGAAAAAGTGGAAAAACAGCCGAAAATGCACTGATAGCGCTTCCATACACTTGTGCATGGAAGTGCATGGAAAGAACAAATGTATCAAGCAAAAAAAAAAGTTAATTTTAAATAATGAAAGATAAAAAATAGGCTTAAATAACAGGGTGTCTCAAACCACCTGGCAAGCTTTTATTGTGACCCAACTAAGGCAAATACGAAAACTCAGTGAAAGACCTACAGTGTATATCGACCACAAAGAATGCAATGGAAATATTCCCCCCCCCCCCACCCGGTAAGTATTTAGGGGGAATCCCCGTTTATCGCGTTTTTTTTTTTTTCAAATAGAAGGAATATGTCTTGACTTCAAATTCTGAATGAAGAACATGAAAATTAAGGGGGCCGTCAGAAAAAAGATCCAAAATCGAGTGATACATAGCTAGAATAAGGATCTCAAATACAGAAAAACAATGGCTCAAACCGCAAAGCAAACTGAATTTTCAATCCAAAGTTACGGCCGATTGAAATTTAGGGGTGCCCTCTGGGAAACACAACTACCTCTAAATTTCAATCGGCCATAACTTTGGATTGAATAGCCGGTAAGACTTGCGGTCTTGAATACTTCTTTTTTGACGTTCCAAAACAAAACTACACAGTTATATTCAAATTGAGTAAACGGAAGTACTCACTAAACCACCACTTTGATAAAAAAAACCGAAAAGATTATTATCAGACATGAAGGGAGGGCAAAGGGGAAAACCCCTTTTTCCACTTTGCCCGCAAGGGCTCATTGAACTTTTTCTTTAAATTTTCTTAACGATGATAAGTTTTTTGCAAATCTGTTGAGTCTCAACTAATTTTTGATAACTATAGTTTAAGAAAACATCTTTGTTAAATGAATTTTAGGCGCACCGTAGGTACTACGTGCGCCTATTGAAATCGGTCTGCTACTCAATAGAGTATACTACCCCCCCTTGTGGTCAAATGGCAAAATGAGCTTTTTTGATGTCGGATTTTTAGGTTGTTTCCTGTTTTTTTTAAATGCCAATTTCATTTAAAAATTTAATGTTTTCCCAATCACGACTAAATTTTCGAGTGTGTTGGAAGTAATTTGATGTTCATTGATTCACTTTTTCTTAAAGTTATTCTACTTAAAAAATTTTTTCTAACCTCACTTTCTGATTAGTGATGAATTCAAATTGCCCCGGTTTTTATTCTAGGTGATCAAGTGAACCAATCATTTGCCGTTCTGAGTGTTTGTTTTTTTTTTCATGTAAATGTAATTATTATAATTAATCATAGAGTTTGGTCAAACGCAAAACGGAGAGTCCAGGCAGCAAGACTTTCACTATCTCAATGCTCAGAATTCTTATTTATCTTTGGTTGAATGATGACTGTTCAGTGTTCATTTTTAATATTTAAATTTTTTTAACGTTAATGATCAAAATTTAGAGATGTTTAGGTGTTTTGAGGTTGATCAGTCATGCCTAAAAGTTTAGCGCTTAGACTTTCGTAGTAAATTGAGTTTGCTCCTCACAATTTGGTTAAAAGTAAGTTAGCGTCTTTTATGCTGAAATATGAGTCAGCGATCCATTTCTTTCAAAAAATTGTGTTAGCGAGTCAATTTCTTCTGAGGGCGCAGAGATTTTCAAGGTATTTGTTACGATAGTTGGCCTCTCACGACGAAGTCAATCATGATTTAGTCAAAGTAATGGCCTCTCATCATGTCTAATACCATCCATAAGAACTTTTCCCCCATCATTTTTTCATATTTTTTAAAACCCTCTCTGACTTAGAGAGATTTAGGTAAAAAAATTCTGTGGCGTCTGTCCGTCAGTCCGGTTGTCCGTCACTCCGTACCTAGGCATAACTTTTAAACCATTGATCCTTATGCATCCAGATTTTGCACAGTTTTTGCGTTTTAGATTCCCCAGAGGCACTTTTTTTTTTTTTTTGAAATTTGATTTTAGGGTAGTTAGGGGGAAAAATGATTTTCATTAAAATCAATGGTAAAATGGATAAAAATGAATAAAAATGGAATAATTCAAGTTTGGCTCAATAAATTTTTGATGAAAGTTAGAAAAAAAAATTATTTTCAGCCTACTATAGAATAAACCACTTATAGTTCCTATATTCATTCCTAAAAACTGAAAAAAAATTTAAAATAAGCGCGCTCGACCCAAAAAATAAAATTATCGTGAGAAATCAATCTTAAAACTTGGAGTCAATCAAAAATGGCTCCATAAATTTTTGATAAAATTTTGTACGCACTATCCTATCAATAAATTTGAATTTTTCCTCTCTGTGACCAAAAACAACCAATAAAACCTTTCAAGTGGAATATAGGTGCAATTGAGAAAAAAATTTTGAAATATGAGCAAATAAAAAAAAATCCTATTATTTGGGAGGTTCAGGTTTTGGGTTTAATCAATTTGGATGAAAGGTAGCAAAAAAAAACTACATCCAGCCTACTATAAAAAAACCATCATAGTTACAATATTCAACCCTCAAAACCCTTTAAAAAAAACAAAAAAGGTGCGCTCGAGCCAAAAAAAAGGAATTATCGTGAGAAATTAAGTAATCTTAAAACTTGGAGTCAATCAATAATGGCTGGATGAATTTTCATGAAACTTTTTACACACAATCTACTATCAAAGTACTAATTACTTTCCTCTCTTGATCACCATAAACAACCGATTAGACCTTTTCAAGAGGCAATATAGGTGCGATTGAGAAAAAAATTGGTATAAAGCAAATAAAAACATAATCTTATTATTTTGGATAATTCCTGTTTGGCCCAATGAATTTTGACAAAATGTGGCAAATAAAAACTACAATTAGTTTACAAAAGAAAGTAGCCCCTTTCAGTTACAATATACAACCCTTAAGAGAGTTTAAAAAAACAAAAAAGGGTGTTTGTCCAAAAAAAAAACAAAAAAATCCAATCCAAAAAAGTTTCATCACACCCAAAAAAAAGAATATTTAAGGAAAATTTAAATTTTTTAAGGGAAAAATCAATCAAAAATGGCTGAATGAATTTTTTTGAAATTTTTTTTTGCGCAATCTACGACTTATTAAGTACATCTTTGGAGGGGGGTTAATCTATTAAACAAAAAAAATTTTTTTGAAGATCCACAGTTTGAAAGAAAAACCAAAATAGTACCCAGTGCGTGGAGGAAATGCAAGAATCAGTACATTTCGACCTGCTATAAAAACTAAGGGGGAAAAAAAAACTCCAAAATAGAACAAAAAGCAAATATAATGAATGCAGCTCAAAGAATAAAACTTATTGGAATCTGGAATTACTCTAAACCTGTTATAAGCAGCATCAGATTAAGGCTCTCAATTAGCCTTCAAATAACAAAATAGGCAACTACTCCTACAGCTTCTCTACAAAAATTTCAAACTCTTCGGATTGAAAGGCAGAGTTATGTCCCGGGGGTGAAAATATTTTAAATTTGGTGGGGGGGGGGGGGCTCCCCCAGAATTCTTTAGGGGGTTAGGGGGTCTCCTCCATAATTCTTTAGTGGTGGGGGGAGGGGGGTCTGGGGGTCTTCCTCAGATAAAAAGGTGTGAGAAATGTTCGTAGGGTATTTCCCCACAGTTTATTTTTTATCATTTCGAGATTTGATTGACGTATTTCGGCCATTGTGCGCGGGTCGAATGCCTGTCACCAGTCGTGGGACGTCATGGGGACATTTAGGAGAGATGTCTTTTGACTCACTGTAACTTCTTCATCTTTTCTTACGTTTTGCCATGGTGTTCTTTTTTTTACTTGGCATCACACTTCACGTTCAAATTTTTACCGGGCAACCAAAGAACGGTGCCCGCTAATGGAATATGGCAACATTGTTTTTCTCTACTTTAACACATCATGAAAAATAATCGATTCTTGGCGAAGCCAGTCGCCTACCCAAAAATCGATCATTTTACATATAAAAACAAATAGAGACAAAAACAGTGTTTCCAAAATTTATAGAGCCGTCACTGCCAGTTAACCTGCAGACCAATTTTTGCATGGAAAAATGCCTTCAGTGGACTCCAAATTATACTTTCAAGAAACTGCGAGAAACATTTCCGGTCTCATGAGCATCTTGGAGCTGATCTAAGCTGTTAAGAGCGTTGGGGTCTGACTGGCTGGACTAATAACCAATGACTCGGCATGGTCCGATTTTTCTTACTACTGATCACTTTTCATTTCCCTATTTTTCGGGACATACTATATTGTTGACTACCTTTTTACTAAAGGGGGTTCAAATTTTTTTATGAGTATTTGATTGTTTATTACGTGCGTTTATATGTGCAGTGGGAAATTCGAAGGAAATTTTTCTATGATTGTCCGGAGTGGTCCTACCGCCCCCCCCCCCCCCTCGCCGTTTCAGGTTCGAACTTAACTTCTGCTGTACAATTTTTTTTTTGAGATGGTGGAAAATTCGGAGGGATTGTTCTAAGATTGTCCGTAGGGTTCTACACCCCACCCCCCCCCATTGCACACAGGTTCGTACCTAATCTTTTGCTGGACAGTTTTTTTTGAAATGGTGGAATATTCGAAGGGGTTTTTTCCCCAGACGCACGTAGTGGTCCAACCCCTACCCACTCGCCGCCCCCTTTTTTGGACCCGGACTTTTGCTGGACAGATTATTTTTGAGATGATGGAAATGGAATTTGATTTATGAGGGACCAAATTTGCTCAAGGTGCGCCTTCTCTGACACTGTAGTGTCAGAACTATCTGCTTGTTTTTGTAATAATTAACTTTAAATTTTGTTTAACCAGCACCCCATTTTACTATCCACACCAGGTGAAAAGTTTGGTTATGTTTGAAATAATGATATTGTTGTTGTTTTCAAGTACCGATACGTCATTCGAGATTCACTATCATACAAGTTCACGATTCGCCCATAGAGTGCGCCACATATGACGCGCTTATAGTATTTTCAGCCGTTTTCCACTTTGCCCACCCTTTCCACTTTGCCCGCGTCTCCCCTAAAGTCAACCTCTATCTGCTAGGCAGCCATCTTTGGCAGTTAAAAAGTTTCAAAGTGTCAGAAATTGCTATTCTTGCGTTTTCACGGATAACGTTGTTATCCGTTACCGGTGAAGCCGATGAAGCCGAAAAAAAAAATCCTCCGCATGGAGTCGACCAAATTCGATGACTATGGGTCTGTTGCAAACTTTTGCTACAGAGCCATAGAGTGTTCAATCTGATGTGAAATCGCGTAAAAAGTCCATTCGTGGCTTCAGAAAGTCATAAAATTCAGTATGAAACTCACGAGAGACGTTTAGTGAAATCCAAGATGGCGATAAAATATCGAGCAACCTGTATGGATGCACCACGAACATCCAAGGATAGCCAACCTCACAATATCGATCACACCCAATCACAACGTAAATAAACACATAACCTCTGAAGCGGTGAGGTTGCCAACGTTGGCAATCTTGCATGTTGAAGGTGCATGCATACAGATTGCTCGATATTTTACCGCCATCTTGGATTTCATTAACGTCTCTCGTGAGTTTATTATCGCATTTTATGACTTTCTGATGCCACCAATGGACTTTTCGGGCGATTTTACACACGATGAAACACTGTTTATCGTTGTAGCAAAAGTTTGCAACAGACCCATTGAAAATGGCGGGCTTTTTAGGTCGCAGAATTAAATTCCACCATCAGGTTTGAAAAAATGTTAAAACCAAGATGGCTGCCTAGCAGATAGAGGTTGACTTTAAAACTTCATAACTCGAAGACGAACGGTTTCCTGAAATCAATCAAGTGGACTCGTTTTAACTGGAAAGACAAGAGATTTCTTTTGGGCGATTTTGGTTTTCCTCCGTGCAATCCGAATTGAGAATTGTAAAAAATCTGATTTTTGAAATTTTCTAAATTTTGAAAAGGCAATATCTTGATGAAAATTGGAGGCTTTACAACTTGTTACCCATGTTATACATCAACAGACAGGTATTTCAATGATTCTTTCTTTGTAAAAAAAAAAATATTTTGTTATCTGTATAAGCTTTTAAAAGTTATGGCCAAAAATTGTGTTTCCATTGACCCCAACCCCCCCCCCCCCCGGTTCTAGGGGGGGGGGGGGGCTAGAACAAAATATGAGCATTTTCAAACTCCCTACGCATCGCTCTATCATCCCTGATAAAATGAAAATTTTTTATGCTCAGCCCATTCCTTGTGGGAGATAAAACAACCCATCTCTTTTCCCCTTCAAAACAGCCCTTTTCAGGGCCACCTAATCTTGAGCCTAACACAACTCCCGATTACCCAATACATGAAATGCCTTCTTTAACCTTCAAATTTAAACCATTAAGATACGGTATTTCACTGAGGAGAGCAAAAAATTTGAAGTCTAGCTCTGCACAATCATTGCGAAACTTTGCTCATTCGGGCGTAGTAGGTAACACCGCATTAAAAAACGAGAGAAAATAGGCGAAAATTGACAGCTCTTTCGAAGTATGTAAAAAGATTATTTTCTCTCAAAATCTGGAGTTTTTCGGAAAGCAGAGGGCTCCAAGGTGTTCAATTATTGTTTCCCATCAGCCATATTTTCAATTTTCAAAAGAAAAGTGGTGCATTCTTCTCATAGGGTTGACCTGGAGCGATTGGGTTTGAATGGTAGTCTATATGAGGAGAAAAATCGCAAAAATCGACGTTTTGAGCACTCATTGTATGGCACCCGACGACGCCAAACAATTGAATAAACGATGGTTATTGCAGTGATTTTGTAGCAAATTTTATGCGCTTTAAGACTATGAAAACGGATTTGACATTGAATTTCTGGATCTGAATATAAAAGGGGAAAAAACTGAGGAAAATCGATTTTTTGGGCAATTTTTGAGGGTAATTTTTCGGAATATGCGTAATTATTCCAAAGAAAAAAATATAGTAAAATGAATCTGATTACACGGATTTGTAGCAAATTTAATGCTCTTTCAGATGCATTAATTAGATTTTTTTGTTCGATTGGTTTTTTGTACCGAAAAATTTGGGAAAAAACGATCAAAGGTATGCAAAAATTGGCGAAAATTCAAAAATGGCGGGTTTTTAGCCCTCCCGCCCAAGATGTGGGGTTCTGACGGCGATTTTCCTTCGTTTTAACACCCATGGGATCGAGAAAAATAGGTTTCGTCAGGGGGACAGAGCAAAACCCAAAATTTTTTTGCACAGTGCAATCGATCTTCAGGAGGTGCAATGCACCCCAAGTTATCGATACTTTTGCATAAGTTTAAATGGCAAAAAAGCATAGTTGGCAAATTGCACGAGCCGCCACTGGTACTTTTACATGAATCGAGCGGCAGCGCTCTGGTGGCAGAAATCGGCACTAAACACTGAAGAATGACCTTAAAGTAACAGAAATAAAGATTATAAACACATTCTTATCAGTTTTTATCAAGAACATTTTCGACGAGAGGATAGTTGTCAGGTCATTGTACCCGTTCTTCAATCCGGCTAAACCTCATACACTGAGAGAATTCTTTTTTTTAATCCAAGGTGTACCTATTTCGTTTGTGTTAAAGAAACTGCACAGTGAAATATTGACTATTCCTTTAAAGCAGTGATTTCTCTTAATGAATAAGCTCCATCCTCACTCGTTGTTCTCGCGACTTCACACAAGAAGAAGAAAGGGGCATAAATTATTGCGATTGGATTTAGCTGGGAATCACCACTGTTACGGTCTCGCGATTGGAAGCAATTTATGATTTTGGGAGTGGATTTCGTGATTTTTCAGTGCGCTTAACGTCATTTTTACATGGTTTTACCCCATAGTCAACTATTAATTAGCCTGTAGCAAAAGTTTGCAACAGCTTCGTTCTTTAAACTGCTAATTTTTTTGATTTTGACAGTGCCTAATATAAGTTGGTGCAGGTACTACTGTCGTGGTCAAAAGCAAGCACCTTAGTTTTTTTAACTTTCGACGGGCTTTTAATCTAACCTAGTTCAGATCGCGTACTCCGTACCCTAAAACGAAGAGCGAGAAAGTACAAACATTTTTTCTCGCGTCGAGTGATTTATTTCGATGCAACTCGTTACTTTTCATTTTTCCTCAAACCCGCACTCTATAAATTTGCATGAATTGAGTCGCTCTATCAATTAAAAATATCTCTATCCGCACTTCGAGCTGTGATACTCGAAATTGCGGAAAATTTTGAAATTATGCATCGCTTATAAAAATTGCAGGGAGGACAATAAAAAGTATACTCAGAGTATAGCATCCCCGGGAGGGAGATGAAGCAGGAAACTAGAGCTGCCGTTTCGTGTAATATTCAATGGCATTTTTAATTCACCGATGATTCCACCGGTTGAGAAAAGATTACACAGTTTAGTTCAGTGTATGACTGTAATGCACGAAAATACTCGAATCTGTAATCTTCGTATCAGTCGTCGATGACTTTAAAAAAACTTGCAGATATTTTAATAATTTAATGGGGATTGAATCGATTGAAAAAAGGTTACAGTTGCGAGTATTGTCGTGTATTACAGTCATACACTAAACTGAACTGTGTAATCTTTTCTCAACCGGTGGAATCATCGGTGAATTGATAAAAATGATCAATTAATAAACACGAACGGCAGCACTGCAGGAAACAAAATAATACACCGTTCAAGTGGAGTGAAAAAATAATGAATAAATCAAACGTGAAGAGATGAGTGTTGAGTGCGCAACTGTTTTTTTTTTTTTTTTTTTTTTTTTTTTTTTCAACCGTGTTTTACCTCTTTGTTTTTTTACGCCCCTCTATTATTGTCATAAAGCTGGCTCATCATTATTGTATTTTAGGCGTGCAGTTCATATTAATTGTTGCACATCAAGTTCGTATTATATTTTCATCGTTCTGTAATTAATGCAGCGCACACGGATTGTTTTCTAATTTTTATTTTAACGGATCGCTTATCTTGGTTGATTAATTTTTGCATGGTTATTATTTCACTTTCTAAAAAACAAAATTTCATGATACCTAATAACAATGGGATAATAGGGCTTTTGCAAACTTTTGCTGTAAGCGATTTAATAGACGATTCTGGTTTAAAAACCTAAAAAAATAACGATGGCAGTTCTAAAAACTTCCGAAATCCACTCCTAAACTCAATAAACGCTGTTATTTGCGCGAGCGTAATGTTGGCTGAGGGCAGTTAATAAGGGGAGATTCCCATATTAATTTCGGCACTCTCTTTAAGCTGACAAGGATGATTCACGGAGTAATTAGTCACCAGTGTAGTGATCCCTATCCGATGAATGGTACTGTGACACCCAGTGACACTGGTGTCACATGAAAGTCGCCTCTTATTGGTTTTATGTCTTGATGGAGTTACAGTATTTTTCGATGGGAATCTCCCATCATTACTGCTCTCAGCTACCATTACAATCGCGCAAATAAAAGCGTTTATTGAGTTTATAAGAGTGGCTTTTGGGAGTTTTTTTGTGTTGTCATCGTTATTTTCGGAGGTTTTTACACCAGGATCAACTATTAAATCGCTTACAACAAAAGTGTGCAATAGACCCTTTGCTCGTGTCAAATTGTGTGTCAAATCGTTATGATTTTTGTACACGTCCCCCAGGATACCCTTGTCCCAGGATGCTTGTCCCACCTGGGACAAGCAGGGGTCCCCCCTTGGCACTAGTTTGTTGCCTCTAAAACTGTCAGTTTTGCTTATATTATAAAATAAAAGTTGTGGAAGGTACTCTTACAACTAGCCCATACCCTTGGCTTTGACATACTTTTTATCCAAATTTTTATATCTGTAAATTAGCAGACTTTTCAAAATATTTGAAGCCGGAAAAAAGTACGTAGCTTCCTTTTTTTTTTTCAGCACAACAGTTTAGGTAAATTAATTGATTAGAATCATCTAAAATTTACTTTGATAGTGTACGAATGTCCCATCCGTCAAAGGGAAATGACCTTGCTTCGTCTTTCCAGCCTGCCGGAAGGCATGTTTATAAATCGGAACATTTGAATTAAAAACTCTCGTAATCAAACTTTAAAATGCGTTTTTCTCAAATATATAGCTTTTTTGTTTACACGTGGTCTCTCCAAAGAATGACTCATTAAAGGGTACTTACATTTAACAGATAGCTCGACTCGCCTCCCGCGTCATCTTCAGTGGCGCGAAAATCGAAAGCAGATAATCCACGATGTCCGAAAAGAAGAAAACACTGGACAGTTTATCGCTGTAAAAGAATTCACAGAGAGATGATCAAATCAAAAAAAATTTAATGCGAAGCGAGAAAAAAAAACTAAACAGTGAGTTCCATTTTCTATCCATCTTCATAACAACCACCTACTCCTGATCATGTCCCGCGTCATGTCCAGTGTTTTCTTCTTTTGTCGGTCATCTTTGATTCTGCTTTTCTTGATTTTCGCGCCACTAAATATGACGCGGGAAGCGAATCGAGCATACCTGTTAAGTAAAGTATACCTTGGACTCCATTAACTTTTTTTGTAAAAAAGAGAATTATAGAGTGATTCTAGGAACATGCATAACCCAGTGCGTCATTGACTTTACTCATCAGTGGCGAAGCGTGAACTTTGGAAACAATTTATTTCCTCCACCGAAATTCACCAAAAAAGTCGAACGCTTCAGTCATCGACGATGACCAGGCATTTCTACTTTCTAATGTGTTTAAAGGGGGGATAAGGAACGTTCCCAAAATCGCACGCCTCGCCACTGTTACTCATTAAGTGAAAATAACTCGAAAAAAAAACCTGAACAAAACTGAAGAAAACCAATTGAATATATAGATTCCTGTGACTGTGTTCATCTGAGTGATGACAAAGTTGGGAAAGTTTAGTGTTCGTATAACCAGCGGAGTTGAAAGCATTGAATTTAACGCTATCGACAAGAATCGAGTAGAAGTTCATTAACTTCGATCATCTCCTCTATTTTTCTAACCGCGAAAAAAACATGGTAAAACTGACTGGAACGGTGCGGTGCGGTGCAGCCACGGCGCGGGGGCGCGTTGCTGTTGACTAACAGCACTGTGCAGTGTTGCCAAATCTTAAAAGCTGAAACCATAGAGCTGTGTGTTTATATCGCAGGAAAATAATGTCGGATTCTTTTTAAACCTGCCAAAAAACTATCACTTCAGAAAGCTATTTATTGATTACTAGCCGTTTCAGGTCCCCGGGGGCACCTTCCACGTCTAGCATTCTAGGGGTGTAGATTAGGTAGGTGTGGAGGTTTAAGACGTTCGTTGATTTTAATTTCCCCTCCCCCCACCATTTTTTTTCTTGAAAAGTATCGAAAGTTCTCAGTTTAAATTATGCCACTATTCATTATAACGCATTGCCAATATTTTTTTTTTTTTTTTTTTTTTTTCCGTTGCCGTCGGTCGATAAAATTTTTCGTGTTGGAAAAGCAAAGTTCCATATGGACCTATAATTCCAAAATTTGAAGAAGCCTCTAGCAAAAATACTGTACACGCGAGGAACTTTTTGGGAAAAAATAAATTACCCCGGGGGTAAATTCCATAGCCGCAGCCAGGAGGTCGTCCTGCCATATATTCGTCCATTAAAACATGTGTTAAAAAATAACCAACACACGGAGGAGAACACGTGACAGCTCCTCTCATTTTTTAGAGTTTAAAAGCAAATTTAGCCCCCCCCCCACCTTTTCTGAATTTTAATTTTTTTTTATTCTATCTTCAAGGATCTTTGAGGCAAATAAAAACAAATATTGATACTTTGTTTGCAATAGAGGGGATCTAGAAATCTTTCGGGGGGGGGGAGCAAAAACCTATTTTTCAACAAGACGCCAAAAATTTCCTCATACATCCGTTAATTGCAAAACGCTTGTTGAGGTTTTTCAATGTGCCGATCCCCCAGATTTTCAAATGTTTCCAATGTATTTAATGATGAATGAGCCCCTCTCTATTCTCTATACCCCTCCCGCTCATCATCAATACCTCGTCACTTCTTTTAGATACCCCGTCAAACAGATTTTGGCACTGTTATGAGTCTTCAGACCCTGCGAGTCCCGTGACATATTCACACTCTTGCACACACCCTCCCCCTCTCTCCCATACTTTCATAAATCTCTCCGTCAACATTCTATTCTAAAAAAAAAAAAAAAAAAAAAAAAAATCGTCAAGGCCTCCTTTCAACCGCTTAATAAACCGTGAAGAAATCTCCTGACCGATTGAGCCTAAAGGCGGGGGGCAAGAGGATATCTGCGGAGGACGTTTCCCCCCCCCCCCACCTTTTAATTTCGACAAAATCGTCTGTGCTAATGGTTTTTTGTGAGCTCTCCGGTGTTTTAGAGAGCTTTTTCTACAAGGAAAGCTCTAGGTTTTAAAAAAGGTTTATACTCGGAGGCTTGAAAAATGTTTCCCTTTATTATTACTGGCAAGCAATTAAAAAACAAATTGATAAATATACCTCACATTACTTTCAGAATTGTTTAGAGAAATTTTTTTTTTTTACGATAATTATAAAAATTGTTGTAATAATTGTAAAATTATTTTAGTGTGTCTGGGAGGTACTGATGCTTGGGAACTAAGTCCTCAGGTGTTAGCTTGTGGTTTTTGACCGCATATTTGATGGTGTCGTTACGACACTGTCGTAAAAGTAAAACGATGGAAGGGGCATCAATGTATCCATATATTTATAAAATCGCAGTGGTAATTTTCATTTCCACGCGTCAGCTTTGAAGAGCTATTGGGCATCCCAAGTGAATTTAATTTTAATTTTCAAATGTTTTACCTACCAGTGTATGATAAACACACATTTATTACCAATAAATGGGTTTTGAGATCGTTCAATAATTTTATGAGTCAAAGGGAAGACTTAGGTTCCGATACTAGGGTGATTTCACCATGATTTAAATCCTTTCTCACTAATCCCAGTTTTACACAGAAATTAAACAGCATGTATCACATGTCAAATGGATGAAAGGTTATTTTTATGTGCAAATATATGTACAAACATCGAAGCTGCGTCGACGATTCGACGCAACCCCACTACACGTAGCCCGAACCTCTCTCGGGCTTGAGAGAACGAAAGAAAATAAAGATAAGAGAGCGTTCATTTTACGTGTAGAGCAGGTTGCGTCGAATCGTCGACGCAGGACTAATGGCTCTGCTTGTACATTCAGAGCAAACCCAAAAACCGTCAATATTGGTGCGGTCCCCTATCAGAGCTCCTCAAAACTATGCGATCCCGATTCAAGGCGCTGTTTGATCCTACGAGGGCTTCTCCCACGCAAAAAAAAACGAGGTTGTATATTTTTATAGCAAAAGTATAGGTACGCAACAGACTTTATACAGAACCATTTGGTTTAAAAAGCGCTGGGACCAAATAATGTTCGGTCCCGAGAGTAACTTACGCACGGTCATGTGACCGTGCGTAAGCTCTGATTGGTCAAAACCGCACGCAAGATGCACGCAATTCAATGCTCGGGACCTACCATTATTTGGTCCCTGGACGTTAATTATTATTGGACTTAATATTTTGGACCGATCTTCATTTGGACGAGAACCTTTGGGCGAACTATATTAACCTAGGGGTTTTTTGTATTTTTGATTTTTTTTTTCGTAAAATTTTGTCCGAGAAATCCCGTTTTCGATCCACACTGCGCCCTCGGCCTCGGGGACCGGGAGAGCCGGGAGCCAGCCAGCGCCGCGAGAGCATCCACCGAAAAACACCGCGTGGAGAGAAGAGAATGCTTTAAGGATTCCGCCTTACAAGCAGCTCCTTATTAAAAAAATTTTGCTTCCACCCACACACCCACACACCCCACCCACCCCAACACCCACTTACACTACTACTTTAACAGTTGCTGAGGCTAGAAACCTAACATCGTGAGTAGAAGAGGAGAGCAGCTAGCAGATGAGAAGGGGAGGACCTTTCGCCACTCGGTGTCAGCCGACAAAATGAAGGGGGGAAAAAGGGGGACAGAGAGAGAGAAAGAGAGACAGAGAGGGGAGAGAGAGAATGACAGAAAAAAGAAAGAGAGGGAAAGAGAAGAGAGAGAGAGAGAGAGGAGAGAAGAGAGAGAGAGAGAGAGAAGAGAGAGAGAGAGAGAGAAGAGAGAGAGAGAGAGAAAGAGAGGGGAAGGGAGTGAGAGAGAGAGAGAGAGAGGAAAAAAAAGAGAGAGAAAAGAGAGAGGCGAGAGAGAGAGAGAGCGAGAGAGAGAGAGAAAGAGAGATAGAGAGAGAGAGAGAGAAAAAAAAAAATAGAAAAAAGAAAGAGAGAGAGAGGGGGGGAGAAAAAGAGAGTTAGAAAGGAAGAGAGAAAGAAGCAGGAAGAGAACGGAGAGAGGGAAAAGAGAAAGAAAGAGAGAGGAGAAGAGAGAGAGAGAAGAGAGAGAAGAGAAAGAAAGAAAGAAAGAAAGAAAGAGAGAAAAAAAGAGAGGGAAAGAGGGAGAGAGGGAGAGAGAGAGAAAGAGAGATAGACAGGGGAGAAAAAAAAGATAGAAAGAAAGAAAAGAAGAGGAGAAAAAAAAAGTTAGAAAGGAAGAGAAAGATAGAAGGCAGGAGAAAGCGAGGGAGAGGAAGAGAGAGACGAGGAGAGAGAGAAAGAGGGGAGCGTGAAAGGGGAGAGAGGGGGGAATGACGCGGAGATTGCAGGAGGATGGTTTCGATCCCTGCAAATATTTACCGGCAAAAAAAAATCTACTCTCTCAAGTGTACACAAACACGATATAGAAGAGGAAAGCGGGGAAAAAAAAATAGGAACGATGGAGGGGTGGGGAAAAGAGAGAAAAACCCTGGGAGCAGATCGCGCATCAAACTCAACTCACTTGAATACAAAGACTGCACACACTCGACACACAACACCCAACGCATATTTGGAGACAAACTTTTCCCAAGCAAGGATATAGGCAGGCAGGCAGGCGAGGCGGGTGCTTTTGGCTATGTCGGAGCGGAGAACACGACATCTTTCCCAATCCCGCGGCCGAAAAACATGGAAAATCAAGCGACGAACGACAAACACCCGCTCCTCGTCGGTCATGAGAGCGGGAGAATGACAGCGTAAGGTTAAGGTGTGAGCGTTTTCGTCACTTTGACTCCCCTCTGAAACCTCTACACAGTGGGTAGAAAATGTTTATTTAAAGGCCATGAATCAACAAGTTGTGTTCAGACTTAAAATTTACGATTAAATAAGCTACCATGTATGGGCGCCCGCGGAAAGGGAGGGGTAGGAGTTGCCCTTTTCTGGTGGAAAATATCAATTTTTTAAGTTTATTTTACACAGTAAGCCTGGTAAACTGAAAAAAAAAAGATTACCAGAAGCATGGCAATCTGAAAAAAAAGATTACCAGAAGCATGGCAATTTGTGAAGCCTTGTAAGGGATAGAATACAATGGGGCAGTTGCAAGGTTATGAACTTTTGTGTTTTTTATAAAGAAAATGATAGTACTTGATGAGCTGAGAACAATGGTGCCTTTGGTTTTTGTCTAAGAGTCCCGCTTTTGGAGATACACACGTGTAAAGTTGTAAGGAATCGTGCGCGTAGTGACGTCACAACGGGGAAATTTCCCCATTTAAAACAATGTATTTCGGGCCAAAATCTCATCTTCGGAACAATGGGACTTAATTATACAAACCAAAGGCATCTTTGCTCTCTGCTCATCAAGTACTTTCATTTTCTATAAAAAAAAAAAAATACAACATTTCAGACCCTTACAACTGCCCCATTACCAGAATTCTAGAGTTTGTACCATAGTTCTTGACAATTTTTAGGAAATTCTAGTTCTGTGACCATATTCTGATATTACACTAGAATTTTCTGGTCGAATAAGTACTTGACTTTCTGTCGTTCACACATCTTTATGCTTCTGGTAATATGAATAGAATCTGGCATTATATATGACTATCGCGTTTTTTCATTGCAGAATTTACCGTGAGCGTATAGCTGTTTTTGGTGTCTGGCAGAAGGTATGGTAAATTTTACCATATAGAATGGTAGTTTCAACTTGGTAAATTAGGTTAAACTGTTGGTACACTATACCATCATCTGGTGAAATTCACCGTACTTCCTGCGTCAGACACCAAAATCAAGTATTCGTACGGTAAATTTTACCAGTTTTTTTTTTTGGTGCACAAAAAAACGTAAAAAAACCAGCCGATGAAAACATGTAAACATTTAAAAAAATTGATGCTTTCCCCTCAACTCCCAAGATTTTTTTTTCCAGGTTTGCCCCTCTCTACGAGAAGATTCTACCCAAGGTCCATATACATAAGGTTTGGCCGGTAGCGCCAACTCGGGAAATCCAATGTTTGGGAACCCATACCCCCATTTACTTTAACATTCTTCCCGAGTTCGCCGCCATCTTGGATCAATGGTTTTAAATGGAGAAGTGGTTCCCAAACTGTGGACCAACGAGGTGAGCCGAAAGCTACCGGCCAGACCTTGTATATGGACCTTGATTCTACCGGCGTCCACAATACGCTTGCGCAGCGCTAATTGAACACATTATATCGAAATAGTTACAGTCATAAGGAACAAACTTGGCGGAGGTAGGTACAACCAAATGGGAGGACATCGAGTTGGGGGGGGGAGGTGGAACAAAGTTGAGCACTCAAACCTCAACCGTTGCCGTTGGCTTTACCGATAGTTCAAGTCATTACTTTGCATCAACTGCAGGATTGAAAGTACGTTTTACGACAGGTGTTAGTCAAGAGTATATAGATTGATTTTAAAATAAACTTGCGCTTTCGTTTCACTCTATTTACGACAATCGATTTAAGTAATGAAGAGCTCGACTCAGTACCACCTGATCGTGCAAAGGATTCTTAACAAAACTATGCTGCTCCACCAACACAGAGCATAAATGTCTTTGGGTTTAAACTATAGAAAAACAAAGAGCCCATTAAGAACCTTCGACTCCTTCAAGATCCACTCGTAAAGTCGTAAATTACTTTTTAAAATCCGTAAATTCAAACATCGCCTTTTCAATTTCAGTATACTGCATGTGGAACCAGAGTTGCCGTTTCGCGCATAATTCAAGCCATTTTTCAATTTATCGATGATTCCACTGGTTGAGAAAAGATTACACTGTTCAGTTCAGTTTACAGTTATACTGCATGAAAAACTCTTGCTGATCTGTAACATTTTCTCCATCGGCGGAAACTCCTTTAATTATTGTTGAACTATCTGCAAGTTTTTTAAGTCATCGACGACTCCACCGTTGAGACAGGAATACACGTGCGAGTTTTGCCGTGCAATACAGTTATACTCTAAACTGAACTGTGTGATTTTTTCTCAGCTCGTGAAACCATCGGTGAATTGAAAAATACCATTATTTATACGCAAAACGGCAGCTCTGTGTGGAACAAACAATTGGAGCTCATGTCACCGAATGCGGAGTTGCGCGCGGAACGTAGCCTCTCGAATTGAGAGCAACCAAAGATATTATAGCTATATAGTTTTATAGAAGAAGTGTATTCTGTGGAAGAAAACGAGTGATAGTGATATAGGAGAGAATTTGTGGGGCGTAATATTGAAACTTCACAAAGGTAGCCATGATGGAAAATCTCATAAAGGCTCGGTTTGTTTGCCTTATATTTTTTTAACCTTTTCATTTTAAAAAAATAAAGACAAATACATCTATCTGGACAAGTAAGCCTCGAAAACGACATAATGTGTCCGCGACATTCACCATCATCCAACAGTGAATTAATTTGACTAAATTTTAGTATTTTAGAATCCGCCTTTAATTTCACTTCATCATCGTTTTCACGTGTATTCCGAGACGCGATTTCAAAAATGCTTTAAGTTCTCATTAAATTGGCCTAGATTTTACGTGAATTACAATTTACGTCTTCCTCGCAAAAAATTCAAAATTATGGAAAAAGTATGAGTTTTTGAGTAAAAACTAAGGCCGAATTTGAAATCAGTGGGTCAAAATTCGTCAAAATGATTGTGGTTAGGAGAAAAGGAGCTGTATCTTATGATGAGAAAACCTGGTTTTACGTTCATGACGGGCGGACACACTATGTCGTTAAGGCGTAAGCATCTATCCGGACACAGAGATCGATTTATCGTTTCTTCTGGAAGGATTTGTTTAATTAAAGAAACTGAGACATAGCAAACCAAATGTTCTCACCTGGATATAGTTATAGTTATTAAAATGGTGTGTCCAGATAGCCACTCTTAGACACTTGGTATGTTTAAAAACCAAATTCCACTGGATTAATTACGACTTTGATTTAAGGTTAACGAAAGTAAGGCAAACAAACCAGATTCAGATCCCATCATGCTGTCACACTTTGAAATAGGGCGACTTATAACCAGTGGCGTCGCGTGCACTTTGGCAACAATGTATTCTATCCATTTAAACTCGTGTAAAAGATCGAATTCAGGGGGTGCACAGTGCACAGTGAAAGTTCGATATAATTAATGAGTTTAAATGGAGCAGTTACATTGTTGCCAGATGGCACGCGACGCGACTGCTTAAAACATTTATTATCAGTCTCTCTCTATCGCTATAGCTCATTGGTTGTGTGCGATCTGATCGAAATAGACGCTTTTTATAGAGGTTGCTTGTTTGATCATACACAAATTCACGTTTTGAAGTCCAGATTTTAAGATGTTCCTTAAGACTTAATGAGTAGATCTTTAAGTTTATTAGTGTGACCATCGGATTTTTAAGAAAGATCTGAAGGATGTAATGGATACATCAAATAATAATAAGTGTTTTTTTTTTTTTTTTTTTTTTTTTTTTTTTTTTTGAAAAGAGAAACATGGAAAAGACACACACACACACACCCACACATACACCGGAAATGGAGAAGTGCCTTTATTGCATCCGACACCTCAATTGAGGCCATTTCCGGAAAACCCTCGGGAAAATACCTCGATCGTTAGAAGCCCCGTGCTCTCTTATTTCTCCAAGATTCGCGCAAATAGAGCGCGCATTTTAATCTAACAATAAGTGAACGCTCAAACCATCACTTGGGAATCGTCAACTCTCCTCAAGCAGACTATATGCATGATAATCGATTTTCAGTATTTCCACAACGTTTCCTCTATTTACGACGATTGACAAAGAGCACACGCTTGATATTTGAGTACACTCAGAAAGGTTTACATACCGGCGTGTAAAAATAAAATAGGTATGGTTGATCATAGTTATGTGTAGGTACATTTACCCCTGCACATAACCCAATCAAATGGATTCAAGTCAATCGTCATTCCTGATCAGAGGTGAGTAAAAATATCACGCATAAATGTATTCAATAGAATAGACCTAACCTAACCCTATTTCTGCTTTTCAAGTAAAAGTCCGCAACAGACCCATTGGAGACAAAATAAAAATGGAATTTCTGGTATAATTAAGCTATCAACCTTTTTTCATTAAGACTCCCAATAATTCAAGGAAAATCAAATAGTGTCTGAAAAGTGGCAAGATTTTATTACTAGTAGAAATTGGCTTGCATGATTCATTGGCGGATACAGGGGGGGGGGCGAAGGGGTGATCGCTCCCCCCCGTTCGGCCCAAAAGTGGGTAAAGATAGGAGAGGTAGGGGAAAAGCAAGAGCGAAAACAAGAAAAGAAGGGTCATTCGGGGGTGAAAATCCAAAATTTGCCCCCCCCCATCCCCCCTTTCGCGAGGGCTGGATCCACCACTGGCATGATTGAAATAAATTCTATCAATGTATATAGAGGTTTACGAGACGTGGAAATTAATCACATATAATTCGCCACAATGCAGCATCCGTTTTGCTTTGTTGGGTAAGGATAAGCGTCTTTATTTCCGTGTGTGTGTGTGATTGTGAGTGATGTGTGTGTGCACAGTATCCTCAGCGTTATGAAAAGAATTAGATGAGTTCGCCCAATTGTGAACAAACTGAGGTTTGGGTTTGACTTTTTCGTGGCTCAATGGTAAAATTCTGAAATTTCTCACCAATACTTCCTATTTCAGATTAATTTTTATAATGCGCATTATTTTCTTTGAGTAGCTAGTATCTTAAAAGCGATTTCTTCTATATATCTTACCAATTGCATACTTTCTATGCATCTCATACCCTACTCTATAACTAAAGCTCATTTCAGAAAATGTGTTGGAGCTCATCAACATTATTTGACAAAATTTTCAGTCTCTATCCTGTAAGTCAAAGCTTGTACTCAGATACCCTACTCATCGTTCTTTATAGTTTACATTGTTTGTTCTCATAGCGTGTTTTTTCGTGAATTTACGATTGTAAGGATTGGGAACAGGCTACCCGAGTCCCTGGATGGATAATTCTATTGGAAGTAGTACAGTTTCATATTGCTTTATGCATTTGAAAACAGTCGTCCACGTGAATGACTTCGAAGGCTAAGTTCGACGTTCCGGACCAGCGGCGGACAGGCGGATTTTCCAGTCTTTATTACGGTCCATTTCCAAAATTTTTAACCTCTATAAACGCTTTTCTCTGCGCGTGCGTAGTGGTGGCGGAGCGCGATAATAATATAAGAATTCCCATCGGCGGATATAGGGAATTGTCTTTCTCTCTTTCCCTCCATTTGAACTTATGTGTTAGAAAAGGACAGCAGAGGGGACGATCACGTGACTTTAGCCCCTCTTCTTTCCTTTTCTAACGCATGTTTTCAAATGGGAAGAGAGAGAGAAAGACAATTCCCTGTATCCGCCCATGAGAATTCCCTATCTTAATTTCGTCACTCTCGCTGTGCTGACAAGGATGATTTTAAAATTTCAAAGAGTAATTAGTCATCAGAGTAGAGATCCACATCCGATTAATCGTACTGTGACACCTGTTAACACCGGTGTCAAAGGAAATTGTCTCTTATTGGTCACTTCTTAATGAAGTTACTGTGTTATTAGATGAGAATCTCCCATTATTACTGTCATAAGCCACCATTACGTTCGAGTAAATAAAAGCGTTTATTGAGTTTAGGAGTGGATTTTGGAAGTTTTTAGTGCTGCCATCGTGATTTGTTGAGGTTTTTACACCAGCAGGCCGATCATTTACTTCATCGTTAAAACTGTCTACGAGTGATGCTATTGGTCGAATATTGTAAAACTTAGTCGTTGCTGTGTTAACCTTCGTTATAGTGTCCGTTTTTTAAAGGTTACCCATGAGTGGCCTCTATAAAACGAGACTCTTAACGATGGTTACCGCATAGCAACAGCCAAGTTTTACAATTTTCGACCAATAGCATCACTCGTAGACAGTTTTAACGATTGGTTTAACGATGAAGTAAATGATCGGCCCGCAGAATCGACTAGTAGATCGAATACAGCAAAAGTGTACAATTGCCCCATTTTCAACCACGTTCGCGTAAATAAACGCGTACATAGCAGTTTAGAAGTCAATTTAGAGCAGTAATAATGGGAGATTTCCATCAATGATATTACTTTAACTTCGTCTGAAAGTGACCTATAAGAGATAACTTTTTCCTTTGACACAAGTGTCACGATACCATTAATCAGATGTGGATCGCAACTCTGGTGATTATTTATATTCTGTGAATCTCCCTTGTCAAAGTAGAGAAAGTGACGACATTAAGATATAGGAATCGCCTATTTTTATTACTGTCCTACGCAACCATTACGCTCGTGCAAATAAAAGCGTTCTTAGAGTTTAGAAGTGAACTTCGGTAGTTTTTATACTGGGCTGCCGTCGTTATTTTTGAAGTTTTTACACCCGAATCAACTATCAAATCACTTATAGCAAAAAAAATGCCTCCCGGCAGGCCGGTAAGACGAAGTAGATTCCATGCTTGGTTAAATAATTTTTTCACAAATTTAAATATAGGTTATAATTTTTGTTGAATTTTTCTCTGAATTTTTCTTTTTTATTTAATCAGCTGCTCAAAATCCAAATATTAAAAAGAATTGAAAAAGATTATATTACCATTAGAGAAATGTGTAATCTTTACAATGCAAGTGAGAAATAAAAGCTAGGTTATATTAGTTTTTCACAAATTTCAATAAATAGGTTATGTTATGATTTTATTTGAATTATTCATTTTTTTTTTTTTTTTTTTTTTTTTTTTTTTTTTTTATCAGCTGTTCATCATTTAAATAAAAATGCCCATGAGAAAAAGATTATAGTACCAAGACAGAAAAATGTGTAATCTTTGTAACGCTAATGAGGCATAAATCTGAATACAGCAGCTGATAAAACAAGAAAATAAATAAATAACGTACCTAAGCAACAGTGTACGTGTAAAACAAAGAAAGAGCAATTATACCAGTACACCATCCTTGTCTTTCACTTGTAAAATCCCATAAGAAACTAAATAGCTCGTAAAACACGTAAAACACACGGAAATTTCAAGGAAAAGAGCATATGACCTAAAAACATCCTCCACGATATATACTAAAATTTACGATACAAAAAAACAATTTCTTCATATAAAAACACTGCCAAAAAACCCGAAAAACACATCACTATAACTCGCTTACAACGCAAAACACGAAAAAATGACTCGAGTAAAAAAGTTGCGTAACAAAACGGCCAACATAAATTTCCCCAAAAAAAACACTCAATACAAACACTCCTAAAAATAAACCTCAAAAACACATTTTACGACTCAAACACGGCCCATAACGCGAAAACTAACTGTCGGATTTACACCATCTTCGAACTCATCCAAGAATAAACCCAACGAATAGTTGAGACAAATTTCAAAAATAAAAACCAAAATTACGAACAGGATCGTGGGACATAAAAACGGTAAAACTGGCTGAAACATACATATAAAGATATAAAATATATATATATATATATATATATATATATATATATATATATATATAATATATAGAAAAACAACTTAAATTGGGATAAAGGCTGGAACAAATTAAAATTTGGGACGTTTCGGGCCAATTAACAGACCCTTTTTCAACCAAATAAAATATAAAAACACACAAAAACAAAACAAGTGAGCCGCCGCTGTAATTGCAAGGCAAGGACTGGCGAAACGGTAAACAGTTCAAACAAAACACAGGTGCAAAGATTACCTAATCACCAACCTCCTCAGAGAGGAAAAACTGGTGATAAGCACCGCTGAGACCGTTGACATCCGCGCGCGAATTACACACGTGATTCTTTTGGCGCAAAATATGAATCATCTCGAGCATACTGCGGGCAAAGCAGTTCTTTTCGGTGGCTAAAACACGAACGCTGTTAAAATCAAAATGATGGTGGAGTGTGTTTTCATGGTGATGCAACGCGGTCTTCTCATTTTTATCATATTTATGCCGTTGAGTCTTTTTTTAAGAAGTTGTTTTGTCTGACCAATATAACCTATTTCACAATCCTGGCACTTAAGATGGTAAACAACCTCCGCCATTTGCTCAGTCTCTCTTTCTGATTTTAACTGAGACATAAGAAATCCTAAATTATTATACTGTTTGTGGACCACAGGAAAACCAAAAGATTTTAAAATGGCCGACAATCTTTCAGACAAAAAGGGAACATATGGGAGGCTAATAAGTTTAGAAAAATCAACTTTATTCCTGGATGGAGCTTTTTCATGATAATTTTTTTCGGACACTTTGGAGAATTCTCTGTTAATAAGATGGGCAGGGTAGCAGTTTTCCATTAAAATACGTTTACCCAGATTGGCGGTAGTTTGGGTAAAATCCTGGTCACTCAAGCGAAAAATACGTTGCGCAAGATTGGTGACGACATTACGTTTGTAAATAAATGGCTGCACCGACAAAAAATTCAACAAACGCCCCGAGGACGAAGGCTTTTGGTACCATTTGCATTTCAAAACATTATTAACCCGGGACACAGTCATATCAAGGAAATTGATAGACTGGTTGACCTCTTCTTCAAGAGTAAATTGAATGGAGGGATTTTTTGAATTAAAAAAATGCAAAATAGGTACCACTGTGTCCTCATGAACCACCAAAAACAAATCGTCGACGTATCTTTTATAAAAAAGAATTAAAAATGAAATGGTGCCGAGAATTTCCAGTTCAAAATCCTCCATTACTATGTTCGCCAACACAGCAGAGACACTACCCCCCATTGCCAAACCACGAATCTGATGAAAAAATTTGTCCTCAAACTGAAAAACAGTGGACTCCAAACACACTTTGAGGGCATAAAGAAATTGATCCTTGGGGACGGAACAATGTTGACCAATCTCATCCCACCGACGACTAACACATTCTAAGGCCAAATCGGAGGAAATGTTAGTATACATGGAAGTGACATCAAGCGAAATGAGTTTGTACCCATCTGGAATCTCCTGATTGTTGACAGACTCAAAAAACTCAAAAGAGTTGGCAACATGGCAATCAGTATCACCGACAATGTTAGACAACACAGTAGTGAAAAACTTTGACAAAGCATAAAAAGGTGACCCAATGGAGCTAACAATGGGCCGCAAGGGAAAATTTTCTTTATGTAATTTTATGAGACCATAAATTCGAGACACGCCAGCGCCTGACACCTTCAAATTTTCAAAAAGATTCTTACTTATAAAATCTTGATCAAACCACTTTTTGACCAGAAAATTATTTTTAGCAATATGCGCAGGTATTAATGAATGACGAATCTGCTTGTAGGTAGAGGCATCATCTAACAAAACACGCATTTTTTCCCTATAATGTTGATTTCCCTATGTTGATTATAGGGAAAAAATGCGTGTTTTGTTAGATGATGCCTCTACCTACAAGCAGATTCGTCATTCATTAATACCTGCGCATATTGCTAAAAATAATTTTCTGGTCAAAAAGTGGTTTGATCAAGATTTTATAAGTAAGAATCTTTTTGAAAATTTGAAGGTGTCAGGCGCTGGCGTGTCTCGAATTTATGGTCTCATAAAATTACATAAAGAAAATTTTCCCTTGCGGCCCATTGTTAGCTCCATTGGGTCACCTTTTTATGCTTTGTCAAAGTTTTTCACTACTGTGTTGTCTAACATTGTCGGTGATACTGATTGCCATGTTGCCAACTCTTTTGAGTTTTTTGAGTCTGTCAACAATCAGGAGATTCCAGATGGGTACAAACTCATTTCGCTTGATGTCACTTCCATGTATACTAACATTTCCTCCGATTTGGCCTTAGAATGTGTTAGTCGTCGGTGGGATGAGATTGGTCAACATTGTTCCGTCCCCAAGGATCAATTTCTTTATGCCCTCAAAGTGTGTTTGGAGTCCACTGTTTTTCAGTTTGAGGACAAATTTTTTCATCAGATTCGTGGTTTGGCAATGGGGGGTAGTGTCTCTGCTGTGTTGGCGAACATAGTAATGGAGGATTTTGAACTGGAAATTCTCGGCACCATTTCATTTTTAATTCTTTTTTATAAAAGATACGTCGACGATTTGTTTTTGGTGGTTCATGAGGACACAGTGGTACCTATTTTGCATTTTTTTAATTCAAAAAATCCCTCCATTCAATTACTCTTGAAGAAGAGGTCAACCAGTCTATCAATTTCCTTGATATGACTGTGTCCCGGGTTAATAATGTTTTGAAATGCAAATGGTACCAAAAGCCTTCGTCCTCGGGGCGTTTGTTGAATTTTTTGTCGGTGCAGCCATTTATTTACAAACGTAATGTCGTCACCAATCTTGCGCAACGTATTTTTCGCTTGAGTGACCAGGATTTTACCCAAACTACCGCCAATCTGGGTAAACGTATTTTAATGGAAAACTGCTACCCTGCCCATCTTATTAACAGAGAATTCTCCAAAGTGTCCGAAAAAAATTATCATGAAAAAGCTCCATCCAGGAATAAAGTTGATTTTTCTAAACTTATTAGCCTCCCATATGTTCCCTTTTTGTCTGAAAGATTGTCGGCCATTTTTAAAAACTTTTGGTTTTCCTGTGGTCCACAAACAGTATAATAATTTAGGATTTCTTATGTCTCAGTTAAAATCAGAAAGAGAGACTGAGCAAATGGCGGAGGTTGTTTACCATCTTAAGTGCCAGGATTGTGAAATAGGTTATATTGGTCAGACAAAACAACTTCTTAAAAAGAGACTCAACGGGCATAAATATGATAAAAATGAGAAGACCGCGTTGCATCACCATGAAAACACACTCCACCATCATTTTGATTTTAACAGCGTTCGTGTTTTAGCCACCGAAAAGAACTGCTTTGCCCGCAGTATGCTCGAGATGATTCATATTTTGCGCCAAAAGAATCACGTGTGTAATTCGCGCGCGGATGTCAACGGTCTCAGCGGTGCTTATCACCAGTTTTTCCTCTCTGAGGAGGTTGGTGATTAGGTAATCTTTGCACCTGTGTTTTGTTTGAACTGTTTACCGTTTCGCCAGTCCTTGCCTTGCAATTACAGCGGCGGCTCACTTGTTTTGTTTTTGTGTGTTTTTATATTTTATTTGGTTGAAAAAGGGTCTGTAATTGGCCCGAAACGTCCCAAATTTTAATTTGTTCCAGCCTTTATCCCAATTTAAGTTGTTTTTCTATATTTTGTTGGCTGATCTAAGTTTTTACGTGTTTATATATATATATATATATATATATATATATATATATATATATATATATATATATATATATTATATATATTATATATATATATATATATATATATATATATATATATATATATAATTATATATATATATATATATATATATATATATAATTATATATATATATATATATATATATATATATATATATATATATATATATATAATATATATATATATATATATATATATATATATATATATAAGTATAAAACAATTCTTAATTAGCCCACTAATATATATAACGACTTTAATCGGGATAAAGGCTATTATTAATAATAGCCTTTATCCCGATTAAAGTCGTTATATATATATATATATATATACAATTTTCGACGAGTGGTATTTTCTCACTCAGGGGACCATGAAACGTGCTCATTTGATAAAATTTCCCGAAAAATCCAACATCGCACCCTCCGCAATAAGTAGATTCATGGAATCTACTTGGAATCTACTTAAAACGCAACAGTCCCATTGATGTCATACTTTCCGACGACAAAATCCGACAGTCGATGATTCACGCTCAAAACCCATTGTGCGATGATCCGATCACAACAGGAAGGAAGGACTTTCGTCTTTAGGCGACAGGAGGCGATTCTCTCCCTCTCCCACTTGGACTATCCCCCTCACCCTCTCCCCCTCTCGCTTCCCTCTCTCCACGCTTCTTTAAACCCTTCTCGTTTCAACCCAAACCTCTCTTTGTTTGGCGACAGCGACTTTCGACATGTGCATTATTCCGAATCAATTTCCTTTCGTTTCTCATCTCCGATTCGTCCACGAATAACATCACAGTTCATCCTCGACTTTACTCCTTCCACCCCTCTCTCCTGCTACTTCTGTCTCCCTTGCACTGTCGCGCACCCCCAACCCAACCACCCACCCACACCCCCCTCCCCCCCACCTACGGCAAAAGCTTCTCCCGTAAACTCTTATCTCCTTCTGCCCGCGTGCATCCAACTTTTCTACTCCCCTCCCCCCTCCCCCCTAGTCAACTTACCTCTTGTCCCGCGCTCCAGCCATAGCTCGCCGAAATCTCGACGACAAAGAAAGAGAAAGCTTTATACGGCCGAGCCGGGACTCTGGGGCCGGAGCTCTGTGCTATGAAAGCTTGGTAATTGTTCGGCTCAACCGTTAAATGATTTCGAATTGCGTTTGTCATCACTCCCAAAGGATGGGGTGGATTGTCGGTGTATTGCCGGCTGTCTAATCAAACGACGACGCTACCGCTCTCTCTCTCTCTCTCTCTCTCTCTCTCTCTCTCTCTCTCTCTCTCTCTCTCTCTCTCTCTCTCTCGTCCTGCCCCCCCCCCCCGCGACAAACCGTTATGGCTTCCTACGGATCTTCGCTCAAGTGCTCGGTCGCTCTTTGAACGACGAACGAGATCGTTCGCACCGGAAAGTGACATGAGCCAATAAAGAGAACGTATCCTTGATTATTTGAACTGACTGTAGTTTCCACGATGCGCCTCATCGTTAATGTGCTTATCATAATTTGCGCTTAGTTCTACTCAAGAATGGGGCAGTTGCAAGGGTCTGAAGTGTTTAGTTTTTTATAAAGAAAATGAAAAGTTCTCTTGATGAGCTGAGAACAAAGATGCATTTGGTTTCTAATTAAATCCCATTCTTCCGGAGATGGTATTTTGGCCCAAAATACATTGTTTTAAATGGGAACTCCGCGTAGTGACGTCACTATACGCACACGATTTTTTTCCAACTTCACACGCGTGTATCTCCAAAACCGGGACACTTACAAAAAACCAAAGGCACCATTGTGTTCTCAGCTCATCAAGTGCTATACATTTCTTCATAAAAACAGAATATTTCAGACCCTTGCAACTGCCCAATTACATGTTCAATTGCTCATAACAAAAGTTAGTATCAAGAGCCCTTTCGTACCCTTTGTTTTCTTTTTTTTCGTGCAATGGGGCTCTTGCTAACTTTTGCTGTGAGGAAATGAATAATCCAATCTGATGGAAAAACCAGCGAAAATCACAAAAATTACAGTCAGGGGCGTAGCCGGGCAGGGGGGGGGGTCCACGGGGTCTGGACCCCTCCCCCCCCCCCCCTTGACACCAAAATTCGTCCTTAAAAAAAAGGTCATTTTTGCGTTTTCAGACAAATTTGACCAAGTTGGTATCTTTTGGCCCCCCCTGACAATTTTCGGACCTCGGACCCCCCCCCCCCCTCGAAAAATTCCTGGCTACGCCACTGATCACACTAAAGAATTCTAAAATTCAGTTGTAAACTCACAAGCAAACGGCAAGATCGTAATGGCGGTTCAATGGAGGTATCATGGGAGATTCCTGCAGTCTAATTTGTCTCTTTCTCCACAGAAACACAGAGATAAGTCTCAAATTAGATAGGAATCTCCAATGATACCTGCATCTCTCCACCACTAAGCCCGATTCTGAGAGTGAATTGCGTGATTTTCTAGTTTACACATCGTCATTTTACTTTTTTTTTTTTTTTTTTTTTTTTTTTTTTTTGCAAGAATCAACTCTTCAATCCCCTGTAGCAAAAGTTTGCAAGAGCCCCATTCTGCTCAAAAATTATCTATTCAATCGCTCATAGCAAAAGTTAGCAGGAGTCCCCCATTGTACAGCTATTGTGTTCTTTTTTCCCGTGCAATTCGTCCGTATTCAATCTCGAGAGACGAGTCGTCCGATTCAATGAAACGAACGACCCATCCAATGGAACCACTTTAAGTGATTCAAATCATACTAATTAACTGAATCTGATCACTAAAACCGCTCGCGGCGTAGCCCGTTCGTCATCGACCTCGGTTGAATCGCAGGATCGGAATCGGAATCCGAATCGAAGCACGATTCCATCGGATGGATATTGGGTATTTATTTTACCCGCCACCGAGTCATCACATTTTCCTTTTATTTTTCAATTATTGTCTCCATCGTATGACTGTCAATTTTGGATTTCGAAAGACGAGAAATATATAGCCTCCTATCCATTTTATTTAGAGTGCTTTGTATAAAAAGTGAAATCGTCACGTATATACGGTATTGAGCTCTAATAACTTCTGATTTTTCAACGTTTTCCAGCTCCGTAGGGATTTCGTTTTGCGACATTGACTGGAAGAATGGACTATAGTAGGAAAGTCAACAGATTTTACTCTTGACGGTTGATTCTAGATCGAACACTGAAAATAAACTGTATAGGGAATACACCACGAACCCTTTTTCACATCAATATTATTACTTTTAAAAGAAATTAAGTAAGTAAGGGCCGGGCTCAGGCTCACCGGCAGAGGCGCCCGCATGGGGCCTATACTCTGTTCAGGATACGATGAGACTTGGCGAGTCAGGTAGAAACGCACTACTTTGCAACGCAGCCCTTTGAGTTGTACAGACATTGTGCTCACTCGGGCTCTTTTCAATTGGACCCTACTTTGGGAAGAGGCAAATACCGAGAATCGGCTGACTATGAAAGTTATCTGTGCAAAAGTCATATTAGAAACGGTTACAGATACGACAAAATGGATGAAATTTATGCCCTAAGGGCCATAACTCGTCAAAATTAGTCAAATTAGGCTCCTCAGTTCCCTCGGACACTTATTTTTTTAAAGAATTAAGGTATTAAGGGGGAGGATTAAGGGAGGAGATTAAGGGGAATTAAACAATTGAGGTACACTCATAAATAGAATTCTCTGTAAATAAATCATCGAAGGTGATGAGGTGTCAATTTCGACTAATTTTGACGAGTTATGGCCCTTAGGGTATAAATTTCATCCATTTCGTTGTATCTGTAACCGTTTCATCGAAAAGGGCCCGAGTGAGCACAATGGCTGTACAACTCAAAGGGCCGCGTTGCAAAGTAGTGCGTTTCTACCTGACTCGCCAAGTCTCATCGTATCCTGAACAGAGTATAGGCAAAGGCTTGATAGCTTGATAGCTGACTTGCACTTCGAGATTTGGACCACGCTCCTTAACTTCAACGCTAATGATACTTATCATATTTTTTCCACAAGGCTCGGCAGCCGTCTTAGAAGCCAACGGAAGGTCATATCAACGACAGTGGCAGACGCTACCGAGCACGGGATTTTTCGGAGCACGGTTATGTCCCCACCGAGTTGGGCTCTGTTGTTTCAATCTCCTACTGATAGGTAGCGCACACTATAAATGATCCATGATTTTAATCACAACACAGCCGAACAGTGTGGACACGTCCCTTACTGGGTGGCCATGTAGCCCCCGTACCCTGCATCCTCGAAGGGCCAGGGACCCAGGGTATTGGGGTGGCATGGCCATCCACAGTCACAATGACTGACATTTTTGAGTGTCCTCAAATATCAGTCATCTCCGGGGATCGAACCCGGGACCTCAGTGCTGGCAGCAAACTGCCTTAACCACTACACCACTGAGGCTGACTTTTTTTTAAAAGAAATTAGAACAAAAACATTACCCATTTTATTACTCTGGGGGAGACCCCCAGACCCCAAAGTGTCAATTTTACAGTAGGCTGGTTTCAGAATGTTTTTGCTTATTTTAATGAAATTTCAAACAGCTATATTCGAAACATTCCAATTTTTCCCCATGTTCACCCATTTTACCAGCTTTCAATGGAAATCTTTTATCATCCACAACTTGCCTGCCATTTAAAATTTCGAAAATACAAAAAAAAAAAAAAAAAAAAAAAAAAAAAAAATAATTCCCCCTGGGGAATGGTAATAGGAAATTTTCTGCAAAAGCTTGATGCATATGGACCATTGGTTCAAAAGTCATGCTGGGATATGGACAAACAGAAAATGAATACCATGCATGGTCATAATCATGACGAATCACTTTTCTAAACATAGGAGGCTGCGATTAGATGGGACTCCTTCATTTTCACTCATTCATTCAACCGCCAAATGCAGCAGCTCATTAATTTACTAAGCGTGGCGAAGCGTGATAAACTAAGCGTGACGAATAGTGACGAATAGTGACGAATAGTGACGAATAGTGACGAATAGTGACGAATAGTGACGAATAGTGACGAATAGTGACGAATAGTGACGAATAGTGACGAATAGTGACGAATAGTGACGAATCGTGACGACGCGTAATGATGAGTGAAAAAGCGTGGATAAGTGTGGAAAAGCGTGACTAACCGTGAGTAAACTTGCGAGGGACGGTATAGAGTATAGAGACATATTCTGATCCAGCTTCACAATTTTGACCGTTTTTCGAAAAAATTAGCTGTTCAAAAAGTTTTGAAAAATCGAAAATTTTTCACCGTTCAAACAGTTTTTTGCTGATAAATTTTCGAGAACGTATTTTTGGTTCATTTTAATGAGAGCTATGCTTCTTTTAAAATGGGTGGATATCAAACTTACATTAGAACTTCGATATATTGAACACGAAAAAATTCATCGAACTTTGGTTACGTCTAAATGTTTAAAATGTCAAGCTCTTTTTGAATATTCAATAGAAAAATGGGGACTCCATTTGAAATATTTAATTTAGCCCGATTGAACCGTTGCGTCGCACGGTCTAGTCAGTTTCAGATTTTATTTTTTTTAGACAGTGAGTGAGTGAGTGAGTGAGTGAGTGAGTGAGTGAGTGAGTGAGTGAGTGAGTGAGTGAGTGAGTGAGTGAAAGAGTGAGTGAGTGAGTGAGTGAGTGAGTGAGTGAGTGAGTGAGTGAAAGAGTGAGTGTGTCAGTCAGTCAGTAAGTGAGTGAGTGTGTCTTAGTCAGTCAGTATAAGTGAGTGAGTGTGTGTGTATCAGTCGGTTAGTAAGTAAGTGAGTGAGTGAGTGAGTGAGTGAGTAAGTGAGTGAGTGTGTCAGTCAGTCAGTAAGTGAGTGAGTGTGTCATAGTCAGTCAGTATAAGTTAGTGAGTGTGTGTGTTAGTCGGTCAGTAAGTGAGTGAGTGAGTGAGTGTGTCAGTGAGTCAGTAAGTGAGTGAGTAAGTGAGTAAGTATGAAAAGTGAGTCATTTACAGATTTTAAGCAACGAAACAATCATGGTGCCTGGACCATGACGAGATAGCAATTGATTCAACGTTAATGGGGCAGTTGCAAGGGTCTGAAATGTTGTACTTTTTATGATGAAAATAATAGTACTTGATGAGCTGAGAACAATAGTGCCTTCGCTTTTTTCCTAAGTGTCCCGGTTTTGGAGATACACACGTGTGAATTTGTAAAAAATCGTGTTCGTAGTGTGTTTTGGACCAAAATCTCTTCTCCGGAATTATGGGACTTAATTACAAACCAAAGGTATCTTTGTTCTTTGCTCATCTAGTATTTTCATTTCCTTTACACTGAAAAAAATGAAATTACTGAAAAATCAATTAAGTTTTGTAAAATCAGTAAAATGAAGCACAGGCTAATTTTACTTGTTATGTTTGAGTGAATTCTACTTAACTTATGGCTAATTTTACGATTTGAATTGAGGCGGTGGCTGCAAAAACAGCACATACCGAAAAACCTGATTTCCAGAAAACGCATTTAAAGTTTTCATTTGCTAATAACGCGTTGATATGATTTAGAAATGAGTACAATTTTTCTTGGTTTTATGCTTTGAACCCTTTTTGAAGAGAATCCAAGGACAAATTTAAAAAAAAAAAAATGGTTTGAGTTCATTCGCGGCCAATTTAAAAAAGTGAGTTATGTGCGGTTTTTGCACCCAACAATTAAATTAACGCAAATTTAATGGGATTTGACAGTTAAATGAGAGAATAATAATTTTTTTGCCATAATTTATTGAAACATAAAAATTTAAAGTAAAGTAACAACGCAAACTGAAACAAAAAAGTAAAAACTAAATAATAAATCAGTTATATTTGGCTCGCAATTAAATGTAAAGGAAAATGACCTCTCAAAGTACATGAGCATAGCCAGCAATTTGGCAACCATGAATTCTTCCCATTTGAACGCATGAGAAAAAGTCGACTCTTGAGGAGACCATGGCTCTTTTACCAATCGGTTGTTTCTCATGCATTCAAATGGGAATAGTACACAGTTACACACATTTATACGTATAGTGCATGTACTCGTATGTGCTGCTTTTGCACCCATCGACGCGATATCTCCGCGTAGAATCATCGTCACGTCACCAAATTCACAGGGGTGATACTTCTTGAGTATAATTTTCAATTGCGCTGTTGGGCGCAAAAACAGCACATACGCGCATGGGCTGTTAATGCAGGGGCCGCCTCAATTGTAAATTTGGCTTAGGTTTTAGTAATTTTTCTATGTGGATTGCAAATTTTTCAAGCTAAATAGTACATTCTACAATCCAAATCATTGTTACTTTTGCATATTACATGGCTGTCTTGGCGTGATAGCAATACGACTTGCAAAAATTACAATGCTTCGGATTGTTAAATTTACAATCCAAATGGTAAAATGTATGATTCAAATTGAAAAATTAATAAAACTTAAGCAAAATTTACAATCCAAATTATAAAATTGGCTATATGTGTAGTAAATGTTACCAAAATGGCTGGTAAAATTAACCTTTGCTTCATTTTACTGATTTCACAGATCTATTTTTTTCAGTGTATAAAAAACGCATCATTTCAGACCCTTGCAACTGCCCTTTCTCTCTAGCCCAGGCTAGAGAGAAAGGGAGAGTGATATAGAGTAAGTGAGTGATAAGTGAGTGAGTGATGAGTGAGTGAGTAAGTATGAATGAGTATATGAATAAGTGAATGAGAAACGACGAGTGAGGAATGAAGGAATGCTCGTTGGTCGATGTCCGGGATCGTCGTGACGTCTCGTCGTCGGTAATAAAAGAAGCACCAACACAGGGAAGTGAGGAGGAAGGAGTGGATGGGGGAGAGGGAGGGGGAGGGGGGTTGAGGAAGGTTTCAGAGGGTGCGCGTGCGGGTAAAAGCTCGAGTTGCTACGGGTGGGTACGGGTTTCGATATAATATGAGCGGAAAAAAATTGCTCAAAGGAACCGCTGATAGCCGCTTTTCTATATCTGTTTGTGCCTTCTGCTGCTGTCGACTGTCGAGTCGAGTCAAGTCGCTCAGAAAAAAAAGAGAGAGCGAGAGGAGGAGGATGAGGAGAAAAAAAGAAGGAAAGCAGAAGCATTTCCTGACTGCAGAATTGTTGATGTTGACGTCATTAAAATTCTGGGTGTGAAGCACGGCGAGGCAGAGGCGGGCAATGAGACCGGAAACCCCCGCTGTTGCCAAATTTAAAATACCTTTCTTTGATGCCTTGAGACGCACAGATACAGAATATAACAATCAGAATTGAAAATTTGAAGTTTCATTTTAAAGCATTATATTGTGTGCTGGTTCGCCGTGTTCAAAAAGTCTATCCCCGCACACAAAGCAATGGGTAAAACGACGAATGTTGTGTTTTCTTATGAAGAAAATGAAAGTACTTGATGAGCTGAAAACAAAGATGCTTTTGGTTCCAAATTAAGTCCCATTGTTCCGGAGATGAGAATTTGGCCTAAAATACAATTTTTTAAATGGGAATTTCGCATAGTGACGTCACGACGCACACTATTTTTTACAACTTTACACGTGTGTATCTCCAAAACTGGGACTCTTAAGAAAAAACCGAAGGCACCATTGTTCACAGCTCATCAAGTACTATCATTTTCTTTACAAAAACACACCATTTCAGACCTTTGTGACTGCCCCATTGGAGTTTTTTGCGTGAAAAAAAATAAGGAGTGAAGTAAAACCGTCTTATGGGGAACGTTAACGTTAAATGAATGCTTTTAAAAGACCACTCGAAATTCTCTGTGTGAATGAAGTATGCACTAATAATTAAAACAAGAAAGAAGAGGGGAGAGAGAGTCAAGAGAGAGTGTGGGAGAGAGTGGAAAAGAGAAAGATAGAGAGAGAGACCGAGAGAGAGAGAGAGAGAGAGAGAGAGAGAGAGAGAGAGAGAGAGAGAGAGAGAGAGAGAGAGAGAGAGAGAGAGAGAGAGAGAGAGAGAGAGAGAGAGAGAGAGAGAGAGAGAGAGACAGAGACAGAGACAGAGACAGAGACAGAGAGACAGAGAGAGAGAGAGAGAGAGAGAGAGAGGAGAGAGGGAGAGAGGGAGAGAGAGTGCGAGATGGCAACTGTAGAGCTAATCCGGAGTCATCCGTCTCTCGTCCAGAAATGGCAGCGTCGGCGACAGGTCTCTGCGCCGCCTGATTTTGAGGGAGAGTATAAAAAAGAGGTTTAAGGTTTAAGCCGGGCCGAGCGCTGGCTGGCTGGCTGGAGTCGAAAGTCAAGTGTATCAAGGCGCGAGTCGACAGCGACAATTAAAGGCTTCCGCGCGGGATGAGCCATGACTTCATGACTCGACGATCTCTACCACCTATCAAATTGCTCAAGCTCGCTCGTTTAAATTTCATTCTGCTCTCCCTCCCCCTCCCTCCCTCCATCATCCCTACCCATACCCCCGACCCCGCCCCCCGCCCCAATCCTACCCACCCCTGAACGCGCTACGTCGACCACGAAATAAACGTCGCAATAACGTCAGCTCACAATGATGCTGGATCAACGGATTCAGCTCATGTACGTAGACAAACCTATACTATTAAACGTTAAAAAACTGGAGACGCTTTCCGTAATTAATGAAAAGAAGATATAAACAAGCAGGGAAAATTCCAACACGCAGGTGTTGGAAAAGCGTGCCACTAAAGTCTGAACAGCTTTAATGCTTTTGCTAGCAATGATAATAATTAGACAGCATTCAACATGGAGCTGATCTCGAGAAAATTGAGTCCAAAGTTGAAGAGCTAGCATTTAAACAAAAAACTTGGAATTACTTACGTTTTGATTTCATTCAACTACCGTGTTGTGTTTTTGCATTTCAACACCGGAAAAGTGGAATTTACTATGTAGGAAAGGTTCTTAATTTTTAGCGTTTAAAGTGACTTGGTTCCTTTCTTCTTTTTTTTTTTGGCATAATCACGAAAAACGAAACTCTAAGAAAAACCAAACGGCAGAGTTGGTTTACACTGTTGATTATTTTAAAATCCGTTAATTCGGACTTAAGTCCGTTCCCAATTCTATAAAAGGAACCAGTGGCGGCTCGTGCAATGTGGCAACAGTGGAATCCCTCCATTTAAACCTATGTAAAACAATCGATCTTCAGGAGGTGCAATGCACCCCAAGATATCGATACTTTTGCATAGGTTTAAATGGTAAAAAAGCATGGTTGCCAAATCGCACGAGCCGCCACTGAAAGGAACCAAGTCGGAGTTGGTTCCTTACGTGACTCGGATTAAGGTTTAACCTAATCAGCCAAAGGAACCAAGTTCTCATTTTATTTCATCATATGGACAATGACATCAATGAGGCTCACCAGCTCACTTTTACCTGGAATTTTGACGGGAAATAGTTGTTTGACAGAAGAAGCACTTGTTGCTTCGAGATTCAGTATTGCTAGCTCTATCAATCAATAACTCAATTTTATAAAAAATGTCACTCGGTTCTTTTGTGACAAGTGCTGTCCAATTGAGCTTGTTTGGTGAGAAATTATGAAAAAAAAAATTTAGATCAGATGTATCTATAAGGAGATGAGTCAAAGGCGTTGTTTTTTGTGTTTGTTTTTTTTTTTTGTTTTCAAAACTTTGGAGGGCTCTAGCTCAGAAGAGAAACAATTGCAGCACATACTCATGTAGGAAAATAAAGTTTTATATATATGTATGTTGACCCCAAAAATACACTCCATAAGTTTGGCACTCAAGTTTTGAAACACCCTGTTCTTGATATTTTGCTTCCCCCCCCCGCCCCCTTCACAAAAGACAACATCTTGACCATGCACATTTTTAAAATCACAGTTTGACTGTAGAGATATTTTCTCTCCCCCCCCCCCTTAACGAAAAAGGGGAGAATGGGTCACCTATCTCTGATGTTCGTCGTGCGCGTGCACAGATTGTTCGGCTTTACGACTGCAATTTTGGCTTTCTTTATAATGCGTTTTTTGGGTTTATTAGTGGATTTTATGACTATTTGATGCCGCCAATGTAATTTTCAGAAAATTTTTACATCAGAATCAAAACTCTATAGCACTGTAGCAAAAGTTTGCAACAAACCCATTGAAAGCTGAAAAGAGAAAATTATTTGATAAGGCTCGATCTTTTTTACCCACATAAACTATAGACAATAGATATTTCTAAATCCCTCCACCTTTTAAACGGCTTGTTCAGGGATCAAACATGAGGTTGCGTTCTTTTGAAGTCAAAAAGTGTCATATTCGGAAAAGCCGTGATTCTAAATAATAAACAGTTTTTTTTATCTTTTTTTCCGTTTTAGGTGCTGTCAGCACTTGTTGCGATTGTCACGATGTAGATACGTAATATGCATAAATGGAACACTTGCGAATTCATGAAACAATAATCCTTCAATATACAGAACTAACCATTTCAAGTGCCCTTTACACATCAAGCATTCTAGGGGTATAGATTAGTAGGTGTGGAGGTTTAAGAGGTTTGTGGATTTTAATTCCCCCTCTCCCCCTTTATTTTCTTGAAAAGTATCGAAAGTTTACAGTTAAAACTATGCCATTATTCACTATAACGCATTGTCATATTATTTCTTTTTTTTCTGTTGCCGTCGGTCGATATCATTTTTCTTGTTGGAAAAGCAAAGTTCCATATGGACCTATAGTTTCCAAAATTTGAAGAAGCTTCCAGTGAAAAATTTTGTACACGCAACGAACTTTTTAGGATAGGTAAATAAGTTATTCCAGAGTCAATTCCATAGCCGCAGCGAGGAAGCTGTCCAGGGGTGGAAGACACGTGACAGCCCCTCTCACTTTTTAGAGCAATTAATGCGATTTTACCCCCCTGGCTCCCTGTGTTCTGGATTTTAAACACCTATTTTTCAACAAAACGCCAAAAATGTCCTCAAAAATCCCTTGATTCCATCGACGCTCATTGAGGGGCTTTCAATTTGCCGATCCCCCAGAATTTCAAATGTTTCCGATGCAAAGACCTGTTTAGTGTGACGTCATGAAAAAAATTGGTTCCAAACAAAGGCTCCGTCTCACTCGCTCTCGTGGGTTTTCCATACGAAACACAGTCCAAATTTTCAAATACAAGTGCTAGTAAACAACACGTTCTTTACAAGTTGTGTTTATCACACCATTGGGTTCCACGTCCCTTATAAAAAAATTTTCCCATTGTTTCAAAAAAATTTCCGATTGGATATATATTCCCGCGCTTTATTTCCCATAGAAATAATCGAAATTCCATAGAGACAATCAGAATTCGTGTAGATTCAAGCGCGCTGACTACAGCAACGATAGGTCTCATGATTGAAATAAGGCGAAATCATCTATGGTTCTATTCTTACAGTTTTAACAGCCACTTTTTTCTCAGTGATAAAATATGAGCCCCCTATCACAAACTTTTTTAAACATCGCGCATCGATGCACAATCACAGTTATCAGTTTCTTAAGAGCACAAAAATTTTAGGATATAGGCTCATCAGCACCATCACGGCATGTGTTGTACCTCGAACAATAGCTTCGATACGGAGAGAAGTTAGAATGATTGAGTGTCATGCCGGTGATACTACCATAAGAGACCGTGAGTAAGACAAGGACAAAACGTAGAACGTCTTTCGGTATAACTGTGATTGTAAATTCGCTTGTGATCTTTTAGGAATTATGTTACAGTGAAAAGATACTTTAAGGCAAGTGGAATCTAATGGTGCAATAAAATTTGAGAAAACTGTTGGTTAACTAGCATGAATTTGCGTTCGAAAATTTGGATCTGGTAAATCCACGAGAGCGAGCGAGATAGAGCATTTGTTTGGAACTAATTCTGATCGTGACGTCATCACTAAACAGGTCTACATAGGTAGCGTTCTAGAATTCAACCATTTACTGCATCCGTGCAAAAAAGATTACATTACCCTGTGATACTGTATATCTATGTACATTGGAAAGTGCTGCTATTCATAATCTTTTCTGCATCGAGACAATAAAGGGATGAATTCTAGAACGGTACCTTAAGGATATGAATGAGCCTCTCTCTTTTCTATACCCCTCCCGCTCTTCATCAATACCTCGTCGCTTCTTATCGATGTACCCTCGTCAAACAGATGTTGACACATTTACGACCGCTTAATGCACCGTGAAGAAATCTTGTGACCGGTGGAGCCCAAAGGCGAGGGGCAAAGAGGGTTCCTGCGGGAGATGTTTCCACCCCCCTCCTGCCTTTGAATTTTGACTCATAGGTTGGCACAAATGACTTAGGTTGCTGGACCTGTATGGAATTCTCGTTTGAAGGAATTCGACTTTGACGCTTAATAACTTATTGAAATTAACAGGAATACCAAAACTTTTACAATTTTAAGAAAATAGACGCCGAGACCTCCTGGATTGCAGCAACAAATTAACGATTAATGAAACCAGTTTTAAGAAAACACGTTTTTAATTTTTCAAACCTTTCCCGCCAAGGTTTTGCCATAAGCAAGGCATTGGACTTATATATTAGATATGAAAATGAAAACAAGAAGCGCACCGTATATATACGGCACGCTTAATAGTTCATTGGTGGTTTTAGTGATGA
Organism: Trialeurodes vaporariorum; assembly: GCA_011764245.1. NCBI lineage: Eukaryota > Metazoa > Arthropoda > Insecta > Hemiptera > Aleyrodidae > Trialeurodes > Trialeurodes vaporariorum. Next base: position 13,771,779 of record VMOF01000388.1, read on the forward strand.
CGTTATCCGGTGAAAAAGTTCGTTAATCGTTCCAAACTATCTCTCTTGCTCGTCGCTCTCACGTAACCTCTATTATGTACTGTGGCCATTGGCGGATCCAATCTGACAACAGTGTATTCTTTCCATTTGTTTGCATGAGAAATAATCGATTTGTCATGGGGCTGTAGCCCCTCCAAGAATCGATTGTTAATCATACACTCAAATGGAAGGAATGCGCAGTTGCCAGATTGCTGGATCCGCCTATGACTGTGGCCTTCACAAGAAAGTCCTCTCATCAAAACTGTTCTTGATAGAGTTGTCTTAATTCCTTTTTAAAGAGTTTTAGATTGTTTAAGGTAAAAACTTTAGAAGCCGGCATCTCTAAATTTTGTACTAGTACCCGACACCTATTTTGGTGTTTTGCGTAACTTTTTTTTTTTTTTTTTTTTTTTTTTTTTTTTTTTTTTTTTTTTTTTTTTTTTTCCGAATTTTTCACACTTGAAGTCTCAGAAAGAAAAACCACGCAAAACATTAGTATTGCCACCAATCTAATACTTTTCACATTGTGAAAAATGAGTGCCGGATGCTGGTGCAAATTTTAGGGGTTCTGGCAGTGGCGGTCCATGGGGGGGCTTTGGAGGCTCAGCCCCCCCACTTTTTTGGGAAGGGGGCCTGAAAAAAGCGAGAAAAAGAAGGGAAGGAAAAAAAAATAAAAAAAATAAAAAAGAAAGTAGGAAGAAAAAAGAAGAGAAGAGAAAGAGAAAGAGGGAAAAGGAATACGAATAAAGAAAGGGGAAAAACAAAATCCAAAAAGCCAAAAATAAGTAAAAAGCAAAGAGAAAAAAAAAAAAAAAAAAAAAAAAAAAGTCATCGATTTTTGCCGAAATTTTTGTTGACTTTTCGAGCCCCTTCAAGCCCCCCCCCCCCCACTTTTTGACCCACGGTGTTTCACCAAGAAACAATGAAATTAGAATTATAGAATTCACGAAGACTGGAACATTATTTAATAAGACAAATCCGTTCGAAATATTATTTTATAATATGACAAGATAAAAGTCCTCTAGGTTAGGAAAAAGAACAACCATTGATAAGGTTGTATCTAACATATGGTATGATGACACCGTTGCCACTTCGTTGCAACACACGGACCGCCACTGGGTTCCGGCTATTGGGGTGTTTACCTTAAGGCATGCTTCCAAGTGGTAATTCTGTGAAACCTTAAATACCGAAAAACTGCAAAATTCTTTAAAATTGACTGAGTTTTGAAAGAATAAAAATTCCAACCATGATACTTTCTTTTGAAAGTCATAGTATTGCTTTCTCACTCTCATCGCTAAAATCGTATACTAAGACATTTTATGTGAAATTGGTTGGTAGGAATGAATTTCTTAAGGAATTAAAATGATATTTTGAAAGTAAATTTTGAGCCCTCGCTGTGTGTAATCGGCGAATCCGAAAAATCTAACGTTTTACCTCCATAAATTGACTTTTGATTGAATCAAAATATATTTTCACTCCATCGATTTGTTGAAGGATCAAGCAGTGAATTTGAAACGTAGCTTTTACCACACCATACATATACACTGAAAAAACGATACGGTATTGGACACCGTAATTTACGGTGTCCAATACCGTGTCGTTTTTTCAGTGTAGTTAGGTTTAGTGATGACGTTATCCTGTTTAAAAGATAGTTAATCGTCTCAAACTATCTCGACTCTCGCTCTAATGTAACCCCTTTTTACTGCTTAATCACTCTCATCGCTAAACTCGTGTACTGAGACATTCTTATTGTGAAATTTGTCGACAGGAAATGATTTTCTCGAGTCACATTTTTAAAACTCTTTTGATAGAAAACTGTGCAACAAGACCCTGTACATGAATTTTGACGCTAGAAAGAGATAGTTATGCATGAGGGCCATCAGTGGCGAGGCGTGCCATTTGGCAACGTTCCTTTTTTCCATTGGAACACATTAGAAAAGTCGAAATGCCTGGTCATCGAATTGACTGAAGCGTCCGACTTTTTTGGTGAATGGGGCAGTTGCAAGGGTCTGAAATCGTGTGTGTTTTTATAAAGAAAATGATACTTCTTGATGAGCTGAGATTAATGGTGTCTTTGATTTTTTCCTAAGTGTTCCAGTTTTGGAGATACACTCGTGTAAAGTTGTAAAAAGCCGTGTGCGTAGTGACGTTACTACGCGGCATTCCCATTTAAAACAATGTATTTGGGGCCAAAACCTTATCTCTGGAAGAATGGGACTTAATTAAAAACCAAAGGCATCTCTGTTCTCAGCTTATCAAGTGTTTTCATTTTCTTTAAAAAAAATACAATATTTCAGACCCTTGCAACTGCCCCATTTAAATGGAGAAAATACATTGTTGTCAAATTTTACGCTTCGCCCCTGAGGGCCATGGGAGAGTGAGTGAGCTAATTTGAGATAATGAACGGAAATATTCGCAACTGTAATATTTTCTCAATCGGGTCAATCACCGTTAAATTATTAAAATATCCGCTAGTTTTTTTTTTTTTTTTTTTTTTTTTTT